>JAFBJU010001075.1:8426-233238 GCA_016785305.1 Colistium nudipinnis
CTCGAACCTCGCACATTAGCATCGGGAAGGCCTAAATAAAAGGGTAGGTTCAGAAATGAAGTAAAAAAAAGTGAAAACGTCATAGTTTAACATGTTTTCGAAAATTCTAAATTGTGCCAAAAAAATGGCTTGCTATAGCCTTACGTTTCGCCAAAAAGTCAAAAATCTCAAAACACTCGAAACTCGCACAGTAGTATTGGCACGGCCTAAAATATAGTAGGTGCGAAAGTGAAGTGAAAAAAGTGAAAAAGTCATAATTTAGCATGCCGTCAAAAAATTCAAAAATGTCCCAAAAACGCCTTACTATAGCCTTACATCCGGCCAAAAAGTCGAACATTTCTAAACACTCGAAACTCGCACAGGAGCATCGGCAGGGCCTAAAAATAGGATAGATGCGAAAATAAAGTGAAAAATTCATAGTATAGTATGCAATAAAAAAAATGACAAAGAAAAGCCTTACTATAGCCTTACGATTGCCCAAAAAGTCAAACATTTCAAAACACTTGAAACTCGCACAGTAACATCAGGAGGGCCTTAAAATAGGGTAGCTGCAAAAATGAAGCTAAAAAAGTGAAAACGTCATAGAACACGCTGTCGTCAAAATATTGAAAAAATTGACAAAAGTAAAACGTTATAGTATAGCATGTTTTTACATTTTTTTTTAAATTGACAAAAAACGCTTTACGTTGGCCAAAAGTCAAACTTTTTAAACCACTTTGAACATGCAGAGTTGCATTGGCAGGGCTTAAAAACAGGGTAGATGTGAAAATAAAGTGAAAAAAGTGAAAACGTCATAATATAGCATGTCGTCAAAAATGTAAACTTTTGACAATAAAAATCTTACTATAGCCTTATGTTGGCCAAAAATAGACAGCAGCAACTACGGAAAAAATTGCGGAAAATTTAGGCCAGTATTTAAACCAGTTTTCATACTTTGTCATGTTTGTGCATATCAAGCTTACCTGTCTGTGTGTCTGTATCTCTGGATCAATGTTACCTGTCCTTGGAGAGTGTCTTGCATGAATCACCAACATTTCTCCACAGGTTTAGAAAAAGCATGTTTGAGTAATGAGCTGATTAGATACACCTGTCTGGGTTTAACAGTTGAAATGCACAGAAACACAGAAACTCCAGTGGGGAACCCAGCAACCTTACACAAAAATGATATTACATAGGGATCTCACACCAGAAGGTGTAACTGGACACATAGATGTAAAATGTGTGCAGATACTGTGAAAAATAACTGAGATATGGCTAGGTAAAACCACTCAACAGTCAATGAGGGAGAAGATTGGTCCTCTGATCACCTAAAGTGTCACTGAGCCATAGGTCTTATTGCTTCAGAAGTGTGTAAAAAAGGACACAATTACCTATAACATTTAATGATTAGAATGATTGAATTGTAATTAAAATATTAGATTTCCTGAAGGAGCTGAACTTGCTGCAGCATTTACCCCAATTAACTGCTTCTTTGAAATAACTTCACGTGTTGAAACAAAAGTTGATGATTTTAAATATTTCGAAATAACTTGTTTTAACCACAATGATAGGCGGACCGAATGGCACGTCATTGTGACGTGAACGTAAAGGCGGAAGTGCGAGTATTTTCCGTGCCCTGTGTTTCCTGTTGAATGCTCATCGTTTTTGTTTTAATGGTACAGTGTGTATACATTTACTTCATGCTTTGAACGTGTTGTGTTAGTTGTGGTGTTTTATTGTTTGGAGACGCAGTACATTTTAAACAGGCTCATTCACACTGCTGGGAATGTATTCCATATGAATGTATAACAGTGTTAGCTAGCGAGCTAGGCTAACAAGCGAGTGCTTGTTAACAGCTATGTATTGAAAGTGCACGTTGATATTTCTGCCTCTCTACCAATGACTTGCATGTGTGTCGTGGCAGGTATCACCATGTCCAAGCAGCCGATGGGAAAGACCTTGCTGAGGAATGTAATCCGTCAAACCGATGCACACAACAAGGTGGGCTTGAGGTCGTGGGTTATTGTTACGAGTAGCAACGGCAGTCGCTGAACAAGCCCCGTTTGGTATCACCATGGTGACAGATGTGTTGTCCGATTATATAGATACAGCTTATTGAAACTAATGCAGTCTAATGCAACTGTTTGATGATGAAATGTCTTGTACCGTGTGTTGCCTAAGGATAGACTAGATCAATAAACAAACTGGCGACTGAATGTGGGCTTTGGTGAGGAAATAAAAATGTATAGAGGGTCTGTCATAATCACAGTAGGTCTTCAGTTTCAGAACGTTTGCCCTCAGTACTCTGAGAGTTCTTTGGTTTTTAATCTTGGTTTATTGTAGGTCAGTGATGCCGATAATCAGAAGACCTGAACATGTACACACATTGATTTGCAGGTGTGTTTTTCTTAACCCAAGAGTGTTGAAGAATGTGCACATCTGTAAATATTGGGATCCTATAATACACTTGGTGAATTCATATGATGCTGTGTGTGCATGTGTGTCTGGGCAGCTTCTGATGTACTTACTGTGATCAACTCACTGCAGATCCAGGAGCAGATGGAGATGTGGAAAATGCGAGACTGGGAGATCCAAACATCCAACCACAAACGTGCATCAGATACAGAAAGGACAGAAGTCACACCAAAGTAAATGTATCCTATAATTCTTGCATTGGAAGGTAATTATTGTATGGCGGCCTGCATATTTATTATTTGTGGCTGTGGTTATATTTCAGGGGGCATATGCACTGTGATCGGATGCAAGATCAAAC
Organism: Colistium nudipinnis; assembly: GCA_016785305.1. Lineage (NCBI taxonomy): Eukaryota > Metazoa > Chordata > Actinopteri > Pleuronectiformes > Rhombosoleidae > Colistium > Colistium nudipinnis. Next base: position 11,179 of record JAFBJU010001075.1, read on the forward strand.
TAGAAACCGAAACAAAGAGCGTGATGATGGAGAGGCTCGATACTGGACTCGCAAACTGTATGAATTTGAGGCCAGGGATCCCGACAGGTACAGAACATGATGTGATCATTTTTAAAATGCATAGGGTGACTGCACATTGTCCCAAAATATTGCATTGAACATTTTGAATTGATAGAAGCAATGGACACATTTTTCATTTTTTGTTCTCAACACAGATGGGGACACAGTGGCTTCAAAGAACTTTATCCTGATGAGTTTAAAAGTGACCGGTAAGCAAAAATGCATCACTGCACCAGAAAGAGAGGGATAAATACTGATATGCGTATATTTTCATTCTAAATTCTAAAAACTAAATCCGACATTGCAAGTAGTTGTAATTCATGTTCATCTTCCGACAAAACAACACACATCATGACCCATCACATCAGCTAACAACCATATTCATATTCAATGTAAAATCGAATATTAAATATAAATTAGTTTTCACGATTTAAATGGCTGTAAGCTAACATAAGTGGCCTCTTTTTATTTCCTTCAATTTGCTTTTTAGTGAAAAGGAGAAAATGACAAAGAAGCTTGGGCGCCACAAAATGAAGAAGTCCAAGTCTGACACAGAAGCAAGATTATCAAAGCACTCCAAGAAATCTTCACGAAAGAAGAAAAGAAAGAAGGGGAAAAAGGAGCAGGAAGAGAAGCAAAAGAAGGCTAAATGTTCGAGCAGTTGTGACAGCAGTCCTGCCAAAGACAGACAGGGAAGGAAAAGGACTAAAAATCACCACAAAGACAAGAAAAGTGTGAAAACCAGGAGAGATGTTGACAGCAGCTCAGGGGACAGTGATGACGGACAAAAGAGGAGGCGCACTCACAGTTGCAAAAAGCGAAAACACGACTCCCGCAAAGATTCAGACTCTGGGCCAAACTCGAACACAAAGAGGAGGAAAAACTGGAAAGCAGCAGGGGGGGAGAGCTCAGATGATGGTTCCCCCTGAGATGCCCAGATCTGTAGACGGACACACAGCTCAGGTAATGACCAGGAAAACTGCCGCAGAGTCCTTAGTTCCCCTTACTTGCACAGAGGGCTTTTCTCTCCAGGAACCTTCTGTGTTACTTTGTAAGACATCAACAAACCTGTGCTGTCAGCCCCCTACGTTGGTGTCAGGTGTAGCAATAGCTCATCACCTCTGCTGTGGCTAGAATCGCATTACGGCCAAAGGGGCTGCATGAAGAGAGATGGTGGGGTATCCACCCTTTGCCTCATGAAGAAAGTCTCACCTCAGACTGTCGGCCTCACACGGAGATCCGCTGTCCTCAAATTACTTGCATTTTATTTGATCTAAAAGGGGGAAACTGTTTAAAATTATATATGCAAATTTCCTCACCAATTATGATGCATTTGTTTTTTATTGTTTTTTAGTTTTGTGATTTTAATATTTGTATGTGGCACATTGTCCACAGTGGAAAAAATAAACCTATTTTGCTATTTTTAACAATGAATGTTATTTAAAACTAGTGAAAGAGAAAAACGTAATTCTCTTAGCCATTGCCAGCTTGGACTGGCCCCAGCCCTTCCAAGATAAGGGTAAGCAGTATAGACACTGGATAGATTATACAGATCACTCTCAAAAATGAACTCCAAGCATAAAAAGAAAATGGATTTGAGCTGATATTTTTCATAATGAGTTTGGCTGTTTATAGAGATTCTTAACAGGTTGGTTACCACTTCACAATTAATTATGATTTAAAGATGTTGATGCAGTCTATTCACAATTTGAATAAGCACATCTATTCCACATATCGGAGGTTATACAGTATTCAATAAGCTGCTATGGTCAAAGAAATACAGAGTTAGGGAGCTCAGCGATTCAGGTTCTCTAATTTAAGGCTTCTATAGGCATATAGCCTCATTACAGCATGGCTGCAGGCTCATCTGTATTTTTCAGCACCATTTCAATACGGTTTGGTCCAAACAAAAGTAATAAAAAATGCGGTGGATGAAACTTGTATACTTCTTGCTTTCATACGCTACATACTAAAGCAGGTTTTCTAAGCACATACAGTATAACTATGAATTAAACATAATGAGATGTTGAGTGGAAAAACGAACAAGCATAAAATCCAGGCACTTTTTTTTTTGCACTCACTCACAACTGCTGATGAGACACAACACTGTTGTATCCCGTGTGTCCACTAGTTTGGTTGTCTGGGCCAATTTTGTAGCCTAGATGACGTCTCATCCTTTTCCTACCTAAGCAAATTTAGCTTTGAATAATTGTTACTGAGCAGCAGGCAGAAATACTCCTGCTGCGAGTAATGGTCGGCAGCACATTTGCAAAGCATGGTGCATCAGCATTTAATGAGGCGATGGATGAACTGACAGCTGAACATTTACACCCTAAAGTTGAGTTTTCTCCCAGACGGGAAAACAATATTTCAGGTTATGTAAAATGTGAACAGAACAGATCTGACGACTGGAGAGTTAAACAAATGTGTTGAAGCATAAGGAAAAGCTCCACCCAGTCCTCCCTGTCTCTGAGGATGCAAATTGTAGATTCAAGAGGATTGAAAACCTCCAGCGTGACTTATCTCCATGCCCCACGTTTTTATCTATCCCTTGTTCATGCGGCTCTGTTTGATCTCAGTCTGTTCAAAGTGGCTGTAAACAGAAGAGGGCAGTTTCTGTAGCAACAAACAGATCCCTCATCCACACTGATCTTATCATTTCCCTCTGTCATGCCTATCTTTTGCCCCATTTATTTGCAGTATATATACAATTAAAATGATGTATAAAACATAATATTAACCAGATAATATGATATTTTAAGTGTGTATACATTGATTTGTCAAACACTACTCTTTTTGTGCTATAATTAGTAAGTAGTTAAACCTGCATTCTATAGGTAATTAGGGACTTAACAGAGCTTTGTATCCCCCTAGTGGCAGATAGTCAATATTACACCCGTAAAAAAAAGAACACTTGGCTGCATTGGAGTTCAGCATAACATTTTCCAGATATCATGTCCCTTGTAGTTCCGCAGCTCTGCGGCCATCGTGCAGCTTTCACAGAGGCCCTATAAATAGTGCAGAATAAATCAAAGATTTATCATTTCAATTCAATGTGTGACGTAAACTGCTACTCCTGAAGCAAAAGAAGCAAAGACCTCTTATACAGTTAACCCACAGAAAAAATTTAATACCCTTCGTGAGGGGGATAAATCCATAACCATAATAAATCCAAACCTTGACTTACTAAAGAGGGATAGGTGCAATGACACAGGTTTTTAATGTAAAAACTTGCAGCCAACACCCAAATGCTTTGTAAAAAGTCATGTGACATATGACTTACTTACTTACATAGTTAGTACACATACACCAATGTTTTAATATACTTATATATGTCTTTTTTGTTTGTTGTCTTTTATCTAGACCAGCCAGATACAGTACCGATTAATTTACAGTCACATCTGGAACAATACTTATTTAACATCATACAGTCCGACCGCCAGAGAGGAGTTCATGGCAGGGTTCCAGGTCCATCCTCTCTAAAGGCTAAAATTGGAAACTGGCATGTGTAAAATTCAGCTCTTTTTTTTAAATTATTAATATTGTATAGACTGGTGGTGATACGTGTCCTTGTATATCGTGTCTTCTGTGCAAAAGTTTTTTTTGTTGTTTTGAAAAAAAAAAAAAACATGATTGACATAACGGGATACCTGGCCGTTCACTTTACAGTTATGAGGATCTTTTTTTTCTTGACTTTTTTTTTTTTTTTTTTAAACAATGAAACAGTTACATACATCCACACGCCACATCCCCAGGGCATGTCACAGAAAAAGGAGAACATTCAAAATTCAAAATAATGCTCCCCAACATCAGAGTGGGAAGCAATGAGGGAGAGGAAAGTTTATGACTACAGTGAGCAGCATCCTCCATTCGTACATTTTAGAATAAGGCACTGCTGCATAAAGAAAGGACATGGCCAAAAAAACCTCTCTCGGAGTATGATGGGGAGGCAGGACGATGAGAGACTGCGATCTTCTCCAGCAACTCACAGAAAGTTTGTGTGTGTGTAAGTAAATGTGCTTGTGTTTGTTTGCAGGAGAAGTGTGCGCCATATGGCATGTAGACATTTTTGTGTTTTTACATGTGTATGCTTGTGTGTGGCTGAGCCGCTTTTCAGCTGCACTGCCTTCCTTAGACCGTGCTCTCAAGCATCCACTCAGTACTGCTGAACGTAACTCTCCTGTTGGCCAGCGGAGATGACTCCATGTTGAGCTGGTTGGTGGACTTGTGCCACCTTGTCCTCGCTCTGCGCGGGTAACTGTGACTCTGAAATATGGAGTAATCCCCACCGTCAAAAGAGAATCTGTGCCTAGTTCGTGCCAACTCATTAGGGAGCAACCCCATGTTAGCCAGGGCACTTTTCTTGTCCTTGAGCCTGGGAGCCTCCTTGGTGCCGGCACTGGGACCTATGAGACACAGAGACATGGTGGAACCAGTCAGGCTGCTGTCTGTCTGCGTGTCCTCGGACGGGGGACCAGAGGAGCGCTGTGCATCCAGACTGGTTCTTCTCTTCATCTTGCCCAAAGTCATCGGAGGCAGCTCCACCTCCAGGATGGCAGTAGTGGATGCTGGGTCTTCCTTCTTATCGTTGTCCACCCTGAGCACCAGCGCCATGCACTCTTTGGGTGCCTGGGCTTCGCGTGGGCCCTCGTCAGAAGGCTGCTTGGAGACGGAGCGCTGGAGCCGCTGCTGGCTGCCGTTGGTCTGGGAGTGCATGCTGGAGCTGACCTTGGTCTTGTCGTCCTCTGGGCTGCTGTAGGCCTTGTAACGGATCATCAGAATGATGATGAACACCAGCACTGAAGCAACAATTATACCACCGATAATGATGATCATAGTGCCTCCCAGGAACTGGCTGTGCATGAAGCGACACTGGCTGACCTCATTGGCTGTGTGGAACTGCACACAGCCAACCACACGTGTGGCTGTTAAGGATGTGATGCCGTCGTCATAAACTGCCAGCACACAAAGGTCATACTCCCGCCCTGCAGCCAAATCATTGATTAGGAAGTTCTTGCTGCTAGATGGGATCATTCTGGGGAGAAAGGAAACAGTGGTGAGGACACTGAGGATTAATCATTGGAATTGCAACACCCACATACAGTGATTTGCATAAGGTGTATTAAATCCCACAAAGGTGCCCGTTCCACACAACAAAAAGACAACAGGGCCATTGCAGCGCCACCATTAAATATTACTCATTCTGGTAGACAAGCATAAAAAGCACCACACTCCATTAAAGCTGAATTATGAGCGAACATGTTACATTAGAAAATAGCAATGAGAAGTTGCTCTATTGGGCTTGCGTAAAAAATGACAGCGAAAAGGTAAACTGCAAGGTGATAAACACGGGAGAAGTGGCTCACTGTCGAAAGGATATGCCACAGTTTCAAACAGCTGCTGGCTGCAGGACAAGTGATGCATGATGGGGAAGCAGTTTTGATGTGTGAATACCTAAGGTGACATTTTGTCTGCAACTGCATGATTACACGACTCTAAATACAAGGGAGAAAGGCATTGTCTTCAGGTCAACACTGGCGTTAATATAATTAGAAGCTTGCTCCTTTACCCTCAGGGGAGACTTTGATGGTTATCATTTGTAGGTAATAATGTACCACCTAAAGACAAAACAACACTCCGCTCATGCCTAAACCAGATGAGAAAATTATACAAGAGAGCAACTCATTATATCAACCCGTTACATGCATTTATAAGTCCTGAAACTCTACTCGGGAAAATGAGGTTCACTTTATGTGCATCACATATTGCATGAGAAACACCTCAAACCTATTTTGATATTTTTCAACGACATTTTATTAAGCTTTGCAAATGGTTGTTTTTATCCACTATTTCAGAGAGTTATTTTGCATAAGCATGACTCAGACTTTAATTGTGACTTATGGTTATTCATTTAGCCATTTTCTCTGTATAATCAGCTCATGTATATGTATATTACACAGTGTAACTTAACTTGTACATTATAGTGTAACTTATTACAAGACTTGTCTGTATAAACCTTGTCCTTAATTGCTGCAACCAAGCAATAGAACCAAGTAGGTCCAGGTTTAAAGCGCTTGTATTTAATTGGAGTATTTTAATCTCAATTGCTTTGGCTAGCTGCAAAGTTGTGTTGTCACTTCAGAGTTCAGAAACTGTTTACACCTGGTTTGGAAACCACTGGACTGAAATGGTAATGGTAGTAACAGTAGTAACCTGTTTCAGCACTAAAATGTTGTGTCTGTGTTGAAAATCTCAGAATGTCATGTATAATATCAGTCACTTATTGACCATTTCCCCCCAAAAAGAATACTTTTACTAGTGTTAAATATGTTTCATGTTCATGTCATGTTTTGTCATGTTATGCGTTAATGATGCCGAGAAGGCCCTCTCGGTCCTTCCAGAGATGGACTCCACAATTTATTCAGCTGATTGCAACAAATAAGATAGTGAATTGTGTCTATTAAATCTGTATATATCTTATTTACATGATGCACACTTTGCATATTACAATGACTTTTGATGTATTTTAATTGATGGAAAAATATATATGTTTTTCCCTCACGCCACACTACAGGGATTCTGCTTATTTTTGGACATACATTTTAGGCCTTTGGGACTTGTCTCAGAGTTTAATCTAGATGCTCTACACCGCCCCCCTCCCCTCGACCATGGCTTACCTGTACACCAAGGTATCATCTGCTGTGCTGTTGTACTGAATCTGGTACATCCTGATTCCGGGGATATGGCGCTCAGATGGCCAGCGGATCACAGCGGAGGAGGAGGTCAGTTCGTTGACCACTACCCTCCTGTCCTGCTTGTCATAGCCCTTGGAGTCATTGCCAGATTTGGAGGAGGTGGTGATGTCTGAGAGGCCGGGGTCCTCGCGCATGTGGCCTGTGTTGTTAACAAACAAGGGTAGGGGGATCATGTTGATCTCAACAGCAGCTGTGGCGATGCCTGCAGCATTGGACGCCACACAATTAAATGCCCCACTGTCCTTCAGGGTTGTGATGAGAATATCAAGGGTGCCATTATCATACAGGATGGTACGGGAATTATTATGCACCAGCTTGCCGTCTGGTGACCGCCAGTGAATGTCTGGGTCTGGATCGCCCACGGCTTTGCATTTGAGGGTCACGCCCTGTCCCTCCATCACAAAGGGCTTGGTAGCGAGATGCTTGGTAATTAGGGGAGGCTCACAAATAAACTCCTCCTCTTGAATGGACCAGAAGTATTTGTCCATGAGGTGCTCTGGTGAGGCGCAAGTCTCCAAATCATCCTCTCTCGTCAGCCTGCGGAGCCACAGCAGCTCACAGTTACAATGAAGAGGGTTTCCACCAAAGCTCACAGCCAGAGTGGACGAGCTGGAGCCCTTGGCATCAGACAGAACCTGCGCGTGTTGGAAGAGGCTGTCTGGTGGCAGCTTCTGCAGCCTGTTCGAGGTCATGTCCAAGCGCACCAGCTTTGTGAGCATCGTAAAAGTCCCAGCTCCAATGTGGTCGATCAGGTTGTGGTCCAGTGTGAGCGTGTTAATGTTGGTCATTCTGGCAATGGCTTCCCAGGGAAGGCCACGCAGGTTGTTATTGGAGAGATCCAAGTCCTCTATGGTTGAAACAAACTCATCAAAGGAGGTAGTGGCCACTTGATGGATCTGGTTGTTTCCCAGGATGAGGTGCCTCAGGTTAATGAGGCCTTTAAAGTGGTCGCTCTTAATCACACTGAGACGGTTTCCATCCATGTGCAGCGCCCGCAGGGATCGCAGGCCGAGGAAGGCTTGAGGGGTGATCTGGCTGATGGTGTTACGGGACAGCGTGAGGTGGACCAAACTAGTCATGTTAAAAAAGTCTTTCCGGCGGATGATGGTGATGAAGTTGTCGGTGAGACGCAGCTCCACCGTTTTGCGGTCGATGGTGGGGGGCACGAACAGCAGGCCCGTCTTGGCGCAGAGCAGAGTCAGAGTCGGGGAGAGGTGCTGGCAGATGCAGCGGCCGGGGCAGCTGTACCCTTTCACCAGAGCCGCGCACATCAGCACGCACAGAACCAGTCGCTCCATGGTTGATCACTTTCCAGGTGCTGCGTGAGAGACAGACACAGGGAAACAGGACTGAGACACTGAGGAAGGGATTGAGATTTAACAAATAGCATCATAGCCTTTATGAGAGCCTGCTGCAAAAATCCAGAATCTGGCCGAGATTGCGGAGTCTGCCGGCGAGGTATCAATCACGAAATGAAATAGAGCTTTTCTGAAATGGCACCTGGGATGATGAAAGGCTGCACCAACACTCTCAGAAGCTCATGTCGCTCTACCCTTGTAATGGAAATAACAGAAAGTATTTTTGTGCCACCCCGCTGCATCACTACCGAACCATATCATTTCTCAAATGATCACAGGACAGTTTTCCTATGTCAGCCAAAGCATGTACATTTCCAGCACATAACAAGGCCTGTGTGTTTTTCTCGCCCTAAATTCCATATCAGGTTGAAGAATTAATGGTCGAAAAGGGCGCTTGTCAGCGGCGTTCAAGGATTTTTTTGTGACCTTTTCATGCGCTCTTCTTTCCCAATGCTTCCGGGATGAACTTGCAAAATTAGACAGAAACCTGTCATGCAAATCACAGCAACAAAAAGTAAAGGTGAAAACACCAGAAATGCTGCTTGTTTTTTTTCGAGTACATACACTGGAGGCATTATTGGATGATTCTGGGTTTTTGAGGATGTTCTAATTCTCAGATTCCACTTTAGAGGTATTGATTTCAGTCTTGGAGAGAACATGCCTGTGGTGACAGGGGTAAAAAGTGATCCTTTAATAATAATCATAAAAGAGCCCAGTGGAACACTAGCAGTGATGCCCTCCTTCGCATTCTCTTTCGTTCATAATGCCTAGAGGTTTGCTGTTGATGAGAGTAGCTGTTAACGCAGATAAATTATAAGATGACAACTGACTTCTATTATCTTGCTTTCGAAAACGACGGAAACGTTTGTTGCATTCGTTCACCCCATCCAACCCCGCAGGATAAAAGTGTTGATCCCTGCTAGATCCAATGTTTCAATCAACAGAAATGTCTGATTTTTATAGGGCCTCCGTTAACATTTTTAGAGCACCCTATTTAGTTTGTCATGATTCATTTTAGCCTTTTTTCCTTCCTTAATGCCAGCGATTCTTTCCTTCTATTCGGCTGGAAGAAAAAACATCTAACAATATCCCTGAGTTTAACTTGTTTGCAAAAAGCCTGTGGTGAAATATTTCAAATGCCACGTGAACAATTTCATAAAAAAGTCCAAGTATGAGCCAAGCTCTCTCCCTCCCTGCCTCGGACTTAAACGTATTTGTATGCATTGCACAGCGACTGTTTTCCCATGACTTAAACCCAGTGCACTTGGCCTTATGCTGTTGTTATGCATGTTCAAGATAGTGAGAGCCTGTGAGAGCACTTGCTCATTTTACGATAACCTGTGCCAGCCAGCAAGGAAAAGTCTTAGTGGCTTTTCCTTTTCGCTCTCTTGCACACGCGCACACACACACACACACACACACACACACACACACACACACACACACACACACACACACACACACACTGTGAAAACAACAGGGAACCTCGTTAAGGATGACACGCTGCCATCCAATCAGATCTCTCATTAAAATATGGCTTTGTATGATAACATTTTCAGAGGGGAAGTAGGACAGCTTGAAGCAGTGGTTCAAACCAGTGAGATAGTTTGTCAAAGGTTCCTGATCATATTTAATCATCACTGACAGTATTGCTCCGCTTTAAAACTTTTGACTTTGCAAGGCTCAGCTATAACCTCAATTTCAGATGGAACCACCTTGGGTGTTAGAACTTAATAAAAAAGATTTATCCTGTACAATATATTCAGCAAAGATATACAAGCAATATTAAGATACAACACGCAGACAGTTAATTTCTGTGTTCAGTCATTTATACTGAGGTTAAACCATTTCCTTTTACAAAGACACACACTAGGTGGTACAGTGTGTGAGAAGATTTTCAACCCCCCAGAGAGAATTTATTTATTTAACAATGCTCCTTTATTGTTGGCAGCACAGCATGCATGCCTTGTCTAAATGAATCCTCCCAATTTCCTTTTTTAAGATGCTGGGAAAGTTAAGATTTTGCATGGTTGATTAAATTAACTTCAAGATCAAACACTTTTTAATTCCACATTGAAAGTAAGCCCATTTCACATTCATAGTGGCAATGCTAGCCTTAAATCAGGAACCGACAATACATTGATAGATTAACCAAAAATACAATCCTTTTTTTTTTACCACAAATGCCATACATGTGCTGTTTTAAGCCACAGTATTAGTATATACTATGCAGGCCTTTTTTGTGTCAGATATGTTGGTATAAGGTTTTGGACTGACTGATGGACAAGCACGAAAAAAAAAATAGGCAAGTCTAATTCTTTAAGGCTTTTGTAGAATATATGTAATACTTTTTTTACTACCTTACATGGTATTATAGAGTAGGGTATTTTTGAGGAAACTGAATTAAAGATCTTTGGTTCTATTAATATAATATTTTAGCCCAAATGTGTTAAATTTGAAAACAATAGTGAGCTTGCCACAAATATCATGGTTTATCTATGGAATATTTGTGCCAAAGCAAATACACTGCCACACCATCAAGGTTACTGTATTGATCTTTCAGCATCTAAGGGAGGGGAAAAACTGTGTTGCCATGGCAACTGTGGTGGTGAATGTAGGCCTTTGAATAGCATTAAGATGATGCTGAGCTGCCTGAAAATGTACTCTTATTCTTCCATCTCTATTTCTGTTTTATTGCTTAATATTCTAGCCGGCTATTACATCCATATGTTGACAACGGCAGAGAGCAAAAGGTGAACCGGTCTTAAGGTTTGTTTTTGTGTTCACTTAGTTTAGGAGCAGAGAGGCCTGCTTAGCTGGATTATAAAGAACCCTGTATTTTTTATTCAAAAACTAATTTCATTAAATAAACAAAACCACACATTTACACCTGCGATATACAATGATAACCGTGACACATGTTGTACCTATACAGTCTGTGGAGGAAATTAACATCTTGACTCTGACTCTGGACCAAGCTGAATAAAAAAAAAAGATGATGACAACTATAACTGCAGAAATTATTCAACTGAACAATCAGTCAGCTAACTAATCATCACATGTTACTTGATCAATTAGCATGTCAAAATATGAAGTAAAAATAAAAAGTAAAAACATTTGAGGAAATCCATTACACAATGTGTTTTCACACAATTTTTTCAGCATTTTATCAAGCTGCCGTACCACTTACAAAGCATCTGAACTTGATGGAGATAAGGTAAGGTGCTGTGACACATGTCCTTTTTTGCCACTGCACTCCTAACAGACATAATCCAGTTTGCATATTAAACAGGACAAGCAGCTGTGGGTATGCGAATGTGTCTCTGCATCTTTATAGAAGGTCATTTTTTATTTAAACAGCTAAATGAATAAGGGTTTGTATTTCACCTGCTCAGTTGCAACCTTTAAATTGGGCCCCTCTGGGTTATTCAGGATATTCTGATGATTAAAAAAACACAAATTGCACAACGGAAGACATCTCAGAGTATCTCATAAATCACAGAACTGTCACATGAGGAGAGCCTATGCCTTAGTTTCAGAAAAAGGTGAAGTACATAAAACGGTCAATGTTTCCCTAATTACAGTCTGTTCAGAACCCTCCCATCAGGCCGCAGGTTCAGATCCGTCAGGACCAGAACCACCAGACACATGAACAGTTTCTTCCCTCAGGCCAGCTCCCTCCTCAACAAGCCATCCTAACCCATCACATTGATAACAAGAAACACCCTCCACATACTGTATATTGTATTATGATAACTCTGATAACGACAATACCCTAACAGCACTGTATACTGTATTTATGATAAATGCAAATACCACACAAGTACCGCATATTGTATTTATGATAACAACAATAAGAGCAAATACCCTTCACTTAATGTATATTGTATATATTCTCGGCCACTCAAACTGTTTCTCAGGCACTGATTGTTTATCGAACAATCAAATTGCTTCCGGACTCGATTACAACTCACGTCATCAAGTTAAATTGCTGTGTACTTTGTACATTTGGCAAATAAAAGCAATTCTGATTCTGATTGTGTGTCCTCTGTGGGAGTAATGTGTATGAGTCTTAAATGTCATCATTAAACTGTACAGGAATGTGCCATCACCTGCTGGTTTATATTCCCTCATAATTAAATATGGCCTCTCTTGATGTAATGGTGGGATTATAAAGTGGTGAAAATATTTTTTTTTTACAGCAGTATGTGTGCCACCACTTGCCTTTAAAGAGAATGTCTATGGGTTTGGGACTTGATGAGACTTAACAATAAATCCAATCCAAGTTTTTATAGACACAATTATGTATGTAATTTGCCTAAAATGCTTGAAATGCATTAGTTTCAACCCCTCAAATCTGTGAAAAAACAGTGTGTCAACAAATATCTCACATAATTAATCATTTTACTGTATCTTTGTTGTTTTTTTAAGCCTTTTGCCTTCATGAGTAAAGAGTAATGACAGGGCGGAGAGGATTGGAGTAACAAACCACTGCTGAAAATCTAACCAGGAAAGTTTTAACTGAAAGCAAGGCTGTACTGTTACGAAGCGCTATGAGGTGTCTTGGGGAACAACTTGGGAAAGTTATAATGGCTATGACTCATTTCAAGAGATTATTATACAAAATAATATACAGTTTAAGGTATACTGAAAATATGAAAATAATGGTCAGTGGATCACTGTTATAGCAGTTGACGAGTATATTTTGAATGTGACATTGAAAATGGACATTAATAGAATGTAAAACAATGCGCTGTCCTGATTTCACAAAAACATCTGCCCAGAGCAGATGTACTGTAAGGGTGTTTTCTGGACATGACATTGTCAGGAAGCTGTAAATGCCAATTAGATGTTGCAGGCAATGTACCGCTAGCTGCCCTTTTGTGACTGTTGTCAGGATGCAGGCATAATTATTGACAGGCCGAGTTCATTGGAGTCAGCTCTGTATCCACCAATGGACGCCTAAACTGAGGCTCCACAGCCCCGGGGGACTTCTGGTTGCATATCATTAAGAAAGGTGGGGGGTATCGTCGTAAACAGGAGGATCATTTGCATATTATAATTATGTCTGCATGCAAAGCCGATCTTCTAAATTACATCCCATTTAAAACTTTCAATGAAGAAGAAATGAGAGTTACAAACTTATTGCAGCTCCATAAACTTTGATTGTAAGAGCTTCCCTAAACAAGATTACATTAGTGTTGTGTGCATATTGTCATTCATGTCACTGAGGTGATTGTACCCTTTACCTGCTGTACCCTTACGTTTACCTTTAATACTCCCTCGAACAGATATAATCAACCCATAGCTTCTGTAATATTTACAAATGACCTTAACGCACATAAATGTTTTTATAACAATAATTATACTTTTAATATATATATTTAAAAAACTCCTCAAGTCTGCTAATTATGGAGGATTGGATCATTTTCTGACTCTTTTACCAAGGTGTACACTTAGTTACTGTTTGTATTATGCCCTGACTTGCCATGTTTAAATTGTGCGTAACAATCCAAAACACAAACCATCCACAAACTATACAATTAAGAGGACTAACAGAACCTTACTATATTTGTATTTAAAAAAACTAAATCCATTGGATGTCTTGCATTTTCATTTATTTCAAATTCATCAATCACTATTTACCATAAGTCACCATGTATTTAAGCATTTCTTTAGATTGGACTATCTTGACAAATAATCATGCTATTTAGAGCTTAATGAACTATATGTCACTGAGCACTCAAGCAATAGAAGAGAACGTTATTGTGATTTACATGATTGACATTCTATTGCCTTTTTATAAGAAGGGATAAGGGATTGTACATACTGCATACATTCCCGATTACTGTCAATTCATTTTGTGTGTTTTTTTTTTAGATGAGAAATTGACACATTAATCACAAGGACAATATAAAGCATATAAAATATAAAGCAACTCTATACACAAACATCCATTATACTAATACTACTACTACTACTACTACTACTACTACTACTACAACAAATAACACCCTCACTGCATTGCATCTGTTGGCTGTCATGATTAATAGAAGAAAAAGTGCACTGCACTGCTCTTTCCGATTTATCATGGCAACTTGCTATTTTAGATTTGCTGTGACAGGTTTTGCAGAGCTTCACACTTGGAAAGGACACTGGCCATTCTCTATGGATGGAGGACACTGCAGCAGTTTTGATAAAAATAAATCATTTGTGTTTATGATATCTTAGGTAATATGAGAACCACCACAAATTGAAAATACTCTGCTATGAGTGAAGGTCCGGGATTCAAGATCATTCAGTTTAAATCACAATACTAGATATCGCAAAATAAAGGAAATGTATGCATTGTTGAGATTATATAGCAAATAGATACATACTACTCTAACAAGAGCAAAACAAAAAATCGCTCTAATAACTAATAGCAAGCAGGAAAAGACCCAATATAAGCATGCAATAGGGACTAAAGAATAACAATTATTAAAACATAATAGTACTTGCTTTTCAGCCAGAATTGACTTTTTAAATATGACTTTAATATAAACTGTACTATTGGATTATTAATATTAATGCAGCAACTAGCTTTAATGCACTTGCTACCATGGATTGTATATGATATGCTTATTGTAGGTCTTTAACATCTTCATCTGCAAAATAAGTGTCTACAGTTACCAAATATAGTAATGTAAAAAGGAAAATAAGAATGCTACAGGTAGTAGGCCTAAGTAGCATATTATAAAAATAGCTCAGGGAAGTATAATTGACTCAGAAATGTATGTAAAACAAAATATGCATGTTCCAGCACTAAATGATATGAGAAACAGTAAGTGAAACAGTTCACATTAGATAATGCAATGGCTCAGCCTAAATTAGCTATTTATGGAGACCTTAGAAGGTAGCATTTCCAAACATCCCAATGCAACACACAATGAACCCGCTACTATTTTTCCTTGTAGACACCTTGCAAGAGATCGCAGACGTACAGTCAACATATTTCTGAAAAATAAATAAATAAATAAAATACAGACAACCAAGCCACGATAAAAGCAGGAGCTGCAAACAATGTGAGTACAAACAGTGATTCTGAATGACACTCAGCTTCTGGGATTTCTATTTCTGCTCTTAGGTATTTCGAAATCCAGCGAGGGTCGGTGACAAGGATTGGTCATTACAAACACTGTAGCAGCAAGATTGTCTTTTCCATACGTAGTGTCTACATGTGTTCCCATGCGGTGACAGTTTTCTTATTCCCTTCCTCCTGCATGTGTGATTGTCCTCTGCACTTATCATTCTATCCACTGACTTGTTTAATCCTATTCTTGCAGCTCCATGTCCTCCTCGCCGTGTGCAGACGAGCTGAATAGATCCTCTGAAAGGGTGCCTTATGTTGCCCCTTTGTGTTACAGTGGCGCTAAGGGAGCCACACTTGGTTTCAGATCCTGCTCCCAAGGCTTCTATGCTGCATTGATCCTGCTCTGTATGTACCCTTGCAAGTTATTATGTATTCCTGTTATGTGCCTCACTGCCATGGCAGACTTTATAGTGAGGAGCAGATTCATACCGTGGAGAGAATAGGTATGAACTGGCTCGACTTATAACCGCTGAAGATGGATTACTGACCAGGTTTAAACTCACAAAACACACATCCTATCACAG
Organism: Colistium nudipinnis; assembly: GCA_016785305.1. Taxonomy (NCBI): domain Eukaryota; kingdom Metazoa; phylum Chordata; class Actinopteri; order Pleuronectiformes; family Rhombosoleidae; genus Colistium; species Colistium nudipinnis. The sequence continues at coordinate 27,008 of JAFBJU010001075.1, forward strand.
ACCATTGGGGGGCTTTTTTTGTCAGACTATTGTGTTTTTTGTCTCTGAAGATAAGCTTCTGAAGTTTTCTTAGCCACGCCAAAAGGCATATCTATAAAAATGGCCATGTTGAGCTCTCTGTAAATAATTATATATCTCAAGAGCTACTGGATGGATTCCCCTGAAATCCACTACAAATGTCCGTGGTCCAATGGATTAATCCTAATGGCTGTGAAGTGCACAACTATGCCATTTCATCTGAATCCATCCAGAGGATAAATCCAAATATCTCTAGCGATTCCACAACCTGAGATCTAGTGCCAACAATAGATCACACATTTCTGCTTCACAGTGGCATGTCTCAGAAATTTACAGCAAATAGGATTTTGTGCTATTGCCTATATTGTACCCGTGGGAGTATGTTATCATTTTGGCTCAAAGCTATACGGTTAAACTTTGAGTACCACCTCACAGAGCTCATATCTGACCATAGAAATAATAGTTCACAGACATCATGTAGCTTTTCAGATGGTCGTTATTTGAAGACACGTATGCACTCAGTTGTTCACATTAATACTGAAGCTATTTCACCATTTAACAAGCAGTTCAGACAAAATTCTTTTTCCCCTTGCGTTCCATTAAACCGGTTTGTTTTGCTTCCCAACGAGACCGAATTAACCATAGATGACTCCATACATCATTCTGTAAGTCAAATGCAAATATGCAGTGTGTTCTTCCTCATTTGTGACTAAAGTATATTTTATTGAAAAAAACAAACAATTAAAATGTATTTCCCATGGAATCCACACAAATAAATCCACTATACAAAATAATGACAACTTCACACAACTCTAGTTGATAGAGAAGACAGAGGGCAGCTTTGGCTAAACCAAATTGCTCTGAAAGGCCTACAGTCTATGAATGTGTGTGTGTGAACGGATGGATATAATCTGCAGTGTGGTCTCTCAGTGGTCTTTCAAGTCCAGAAAAGTCTTTCAACACTAGAAAAGCACTATATAAGTACAGATCATTTGCTACAGTGATCGGAATGCACATGAGGCTGTAATTCTAACAACCGTGTGCAACAGCCTCGGAACAAAGCAGCTACGATTACCAGTGATTCACAGGTTTAGGCAGAACTTTCGTGAAATATTTTTAATCTATATTATAATAATAATATATGTACTACAGTTATAGTTGCATTAAACCATGTACCAGTTGCTATATTTGCTTATGTGATTAAAAAACTACAAAAAACTTTAATACATTTACATAATTTCATTTTTTTTATTTGCATGTTTAGTATCATCTGGGTCTTAAACTATGGGGTGCACAATATTACTTAACTGAAGCGGCAGAATAAAACACCCCTTCAGACATCCCCACCCTAAATGTTGTGAAACAAGGATTGCTAAGGATAATCTTTAAACGGTTAGGCATATGCACGATTCTCCAAGTGAATAAGATCCTTTTGATTTATATATTTTTTATCTCAGACACATTAATTTGGGTAAATTAGGTTAATACTTTTAAACCATGTTGTATCTGTATCATTAATACTTATTTCAATTAAATGTGTGTGACTGCACACAAGCTCATTCGGTACTTTGTGCGTCCCCTACTCACGGACCATTCAGACCTCTTTTTTATCTATAATTTTCATAGCTTAGCTAACCGAAAATGTGAATTTCAAGAAAAATCCTACATTAAGCTCCCAAATCGGCTCTGCTGCCATATTCAATGGAGGCTTCAGTGCAGTAAAGAAAATCATTTGTAAATAAAAACTGATCTGCGTAAATTCTTGAAGATTTTAGGTTCAATTCCAAGGTTTGATGTGTAATCTAAAAAACAGACGTCAGCGCTGTAGCTGTGTCCTTTGTTTTTGTCTTAGTTTTATCTTTGGCCCTGGGCCTTTCTTGTGAGGACTTCCTCCATGTTTGCAATCTTTGATCTAAATGAATAAAATAAACGTAATATTTACTTTTATAAGTGGATGGACTAGATATCAAAGGGTATTTGTAATGACCGATATTGTATATGTTTCATGTATTCTGACTGATGCAGGACAGGCAAGTGTGGGGAAAGAAACAAGGTTCACTCAGGAGCACTGTCTTGCTGTGCGTGCCTCTAAGTCACAAGCGCAATTCCTGCTAGCTCCACCGACCCATTCTTTATTTCATCCAGTCACAATCCGACGCGCTCACCTTGAGTCAATCACCCGTACGCTGTCAAACTTCAAAATGTTCTCTTTTCTCTCTCCATTCAGCTGTCATTCCAGCACTATGGTCACTGTGCAACCCACCTCCACCCATGCACTACCTCATTTTAGAATACATGCAGGACATCTTCCATCAGCTAATCCACCCAGAAAGCCCTTCATGAGATGCCCCAACTCACACACGGCCTCCGCACAGTGTTCAGGCTCCGGGGGGAAGTCTCCTTCAGTCGGAAGCACCTAATCCAGCGCTTTCATGTTGTTGTACTTCCTGCCAGCGTCAAAGTGCCAATGTCTATTCCTGCTGTTCACGATAAATTTTTTATCATACTGAGTTATTCTCACTGGTTTCTTAATAAGTCTCTCCTGATTGAAATGCAGCCATGAAGCAAATGACATACGGAAACACAACATTTCTATACTCTACTATAGGCACTAAGATTTAGCACTTATCTTGGACAGATAGGGAATCTGCTCAGCGTCATCATTGCACTTTAATATAGCTCTGTCCGTGCCACTTGTCCATAACACCCAGACAAGCTCATTGTGTTGCCAGGACCACTTATAACATCTCTGCCTCATGTGCAGCTCCTCCTACTCCTCGCTATCCTATGACGTCGAGCCAGCGCAAATTACAGTAACAGCTTGGACGGGAGTATAATCTCAAGTGGTGCGAGCTGGGCTCCACGGTGAGGCATGTGGGCAGATGGAAGCAGAGCTTCTGCCAGGCCTCTTTAGGGGCCCACTCTTTCTACAGCATGCTAGACAATGGAGGAGCTGTGGCTCATAACCAGCAACTCGTCTTACACTACCGTGCAGCCTGCTCTCATGCACTGTATTTGGTAAAGTGTATGAAAGGGTAGGGGGCTCCTTTCACGGCCTTGCTTGGACCAATACACAGATGGCCACATTATATCACAAGCCACTTAAAATAAAGCTGAGTGTACAGAGAATTGAGGAAGGATGCTCACAGAAATCCCATTTAGCAAGATGAAAGAGAAGCACAGGGAGCACAGTAGGTGTGTTTCTGCATGCTTCTCTGCACAGCAGGGGGTAAAGGCCTTACCCTTGAGCAATGTTAGATATGTATAAATAGTACTTTAAATAAACACACTTTATTTGCATAAAAGATGATATCATAATTCAACTGGAGTATTTTCTTTATCACATTGGGAGAAAAGCTTTGATTCTGTTGAAAATGCACCATACACAATTCATTAGTGCAACTCCAGAGAGCACACAATTACCTCCAAAACGGTACTCATGTGTCTGAGCAACATCTATAAAATATACACAACAAAGCATAATTAACTTAAGCCTGGTTTAAATAACTATAGGTTCAGGTTGCCTAAGGGAGAACAGTGTAATTTAAGTAATGAATTCGTTTTTTCTTGTGCCTGAGCTTCTGTCTGTATTATTACTGAAGCCTCAATCCACTGTCTGTAAGAGAAAAAGAGAAAAATAAAATAATAAAAAAATTGAAATGGTTACGGAAACCTTTTGAGGTAAAAGCTCTAAAACTATGGATTCAAGCACCGCAGTCGAAGTTAGATCTAAAATGTATTGCACCTTTTTCTTTGAATGAATGACCTCCAGGCTTTACAACTGCATGATAACACAAATCAGAGGTTCTCTATTTCCCTGCTCTGGGAGAGAGGCTGGTAGATGTTCACAAACACTGGTTGCGTTATCCTTGGCCACTAATTTAAATGGATTCTAAACTCACTTATGTTCCCTGTAACTAATGAGGATGCTGATAAAATAAGGTTGTACCTCCATGTGCAATTAAACATGCCTCTGAATATTTAATCACATGATGCAGCAAAATCACGGAGCGCCAAGGCAACATGTATAGTTCAGAGGGCTCTCCTCCCTCCCGTACATAACGACAAACTTCACAAAAAGAATTTGATTTATAAAGAAATCAATGTACTGTGAGTCAGCTGTGAGTCAGCTTTCAATGTCGTGCCAACCCTGAGCGCATCTGCACTAACAAAAAATATCTGACTGGGAGAAAAGAGAGAGAGAAAGCACAGAGACGCTGAGCACAACTTCCCTGGAGCAGTGCATCTTTTGTATCTGACTTACATCGGTGTGTTCGATTTCACCACATTTTACTTTCGAGATAGCATCTCAAATTGACAGTCAGAGATTTGAATGATATGGAGTACATCGTTTTCTTTCGCCGTCTAATTCAGGCTGAAGGGATGGGAATCAGTAACAGACATCTTAAAGTGGCAACGTAAACCCTGAGCTGCCACTTGACCCTGCCCGTCACTGCACCCAGTGCTTGGTATTCCAGGAAACACTCACTGTAAGACTCCGATTACTTTGACAAGAGAAGCAGACCACAAAACACAAGACAAGGGAGGGGAGGCATATATGCACAGCTCCGCCACTGGAATATGGAATATGTAAGGATAATAACCTGACCTCCCCCTCGCACTCCCCTTGATACCTGATTAGAAACATGTATTCAGTACTAACCAACTGAGCACCATTTTCCCTCACTTGTAGTGCCATTATTTTGTGGGAGCAGAGATTAAATGGTGGGGAATCCTGTTGTAACGTCTCTTATCGCCCTTAAACTCGACAACCAGGATTAAACCATTCTCAAAAGAACAGCTGGGCAGAGATGCTTAAAGAATACATTTGGGAAAGAATTGTTCTACTTTTCCAACACAAATTTATATTACTTGATGTGATGGGTGAATTCAATTCTCTTAAAAGGGATTAATTCAATGAGAATGGGAACTATTTGTCTTTTTTAGGACAGTAAAGGGGGACTCACAGCGCAGAAAATATGCAGGGTTATGCAGGGTGTACACGCTGCTTGTTAGACACACAAAGAGAGGGAGGGGGGACTGAGGGGAACAGCAATAATGTAGAATGCAGTTGCACAAGCTGGCTAATTAGCATTACCCCGCCATTCCCTTTGAACCAGTAGAGGACAAGTGGGAGCTGTCATTTTTCTTTGTTCTCAGAACCGTGCGATTCCCCCCCTGACCGCAGACACCACGGGGCTCTGACCACTGAGGGTCAGAGGTGGGCAAAATAACCCCACCTCCCACTCCCCTCCTTACACAACTCCATCAGGGGAATTACCCAGCCCTTTCCGAAAACCATGCCCCCTACAACGTACAGTTACAGGCAGCACGTTGGATTAGATTTAGTGCTCAGTAGTAGAGCGGTGACATTTTCAGGATCCAAACCTACTCAGAGAACACAAGACAGATGTTAAGGGGATACAGGTTCCTGCCGTACCTCAGATGCACGCAATTATTCTCGGCTGACTGCTCTCCGAGGACAGAGCACAGATCATTAACTCTGTCCTCTCGCGTACCAGGTTTTAATTAATAGTTTTATACTACATGATGTACAATTGAAACTTGAAACTGTGTTTTTGTACTGCTGGAGTGTTTTGGAAAGAGTTTTATGGCCCCTTTAGTTAGTTAGAGATGCAGTTGGTTACACTACGACTCCAGATAGATCCCTCTTTGTATCACACTTGGGTCGCATCATTTGAAATACTTGGCAAAGTTAGTTCAGTAGTTTAGGTAGAAGAGTAATTATTCATGCCGCGGCCGAAATTATCTGCCCGTTTGGCTTGACACGAATCAGCAAACAGGACAAGAACAGGCTGCAACAGAAAGTCAGCTCTGCAAGGATCACTGTTCCCAACCTGCACAACAAAGTACTTATTCACCCCAAATCAGGTAGGTGAGCCAACTCACGACTTCGACACAACATGTTCCAACTCCGCTCTGGTAGCTGTCACATTATGCTATAAACTCATATACTCTTACTGTCATAGTCAAGGTGAGGGAACAGAAGAAATGATAGATAATGTTGACAAGCTCAAACTTCACAAACAGGAAGGAACCTAGATATATGTTTGGAACCTTATGTTACTGGTGGAGGTTGTACATAGGTTGATAGGAAGTCTGCAGGAAATATTTAAGGCTGAGAAAAAGTTCCATTAACACCTCCGTAGCATTTTTGAAGGATAAAAAATAAAGTGTTCTAACCATATGGGAATGTCTCCATTGGCCACCGCTCTTTCAGAGTAAATCGATGCGGTTTCACACCCCTTCAGTGACGTTTTTCTAAAAGGCACCTACAGATGACTTTTTGGACTATAACAGCTATACTTTCCAAACAAGAGATTTGCCAGTGCTGCACTGCAATCATCTTTCTGTGTCTACTCTGTTCAGTGAGTGGTAGCTCAGCCACCCCATTTCTTGCCCAGATAGAGGCTGTGCACTATGTGACAAAAAAGCCGCTTTTGGAAACGCTCTGCAACCCTGAACTTTTCAAGACATTACCTAGATGAGCTGTACCTGGGAAAATAAATGTCCGAATCCATCCCTCGACAATAAACCTGTTATACCGAAACATCTGCTACACTTATAAATGATATGAATTTATATGACCATCTAATATCTAATGTACTTGTTTAGTCTGACTGCGCAGTGCTGCATGCAGAAAGCCACTCATTAATTGTGCCAAATTGCTTTTATGCCTAAACATACTTGGCCAATAAATTTGATTCGGATTTAACATTCTCCAAAGTGTGTAAAACAACGGCTGCGGAAGAAAAAAGAGGAGGCGTGTGCAACTTTGACCCAGTTCTGTTCCGCACCTGTAGTTTCATTGTTTTTTTTCTGAAATGAATTCCCACCAGCGATCTAGACGGTGCTGCATCTTCAATCTGCTGATGCACCACTGCTAGCACAACATTTTCAGCATAGTTAGAGCCGCAAAGCCAAAGGCGGAGCTGAACTGCTCACAGTTCCTATTCAGTGCTTTAGAAAAAAAAAGAGAGAAAACTCACCAGCTATCAAGCTCTGGTCTCCATCGCTGTTTTCAAAGCATCAACATCAGCATCCTGATCAGGTGGCAGTTGGAGAGTCAATGACGAAGTGGGTCACGGGCATCACAGGGAAACACCACCTATAGGGCAAATACATGTTTAGTCTTTTCATTGGAATTGAGACTCTTAACAACTGCGAGTCAGCATAATACCCAAGACCCGCCAGAAGTGCAGTCGTTTTAACACATTTCTTGATTTTTATCATCTACTTTTAGACAATATTCTAGCGAACAAGCCAACATTCCTGAACACACCAGAGAAGCAGTCATACATTCATAATCTCATTCCCACTTGGCAGCTTTGGGTGAGATATGAACGCTGATCTGATTACGAAACAACCGAATAGAAGCATAAGCAGCAGGAGAGGCACCAGAAAAGCAGCTTCGACTACTGCAACGATGAATGTGTATCCTGTCATTAATATTTCAATGCATCATTGTAGCTAGAGAAGAAGAACAAAGTGTAAAGGAGAGCATAATGAAAAATTGATCATGTTTTGACACAGCTTTGGAATTTATCAGTGCAAAACAAAGACAATTCTGCTAGTGGTGAGTTTTGTGACTGAGGAATAATAAGGTGATTAATGTGTGCAAATAACTATTTCATATTTAGGCATACATGTTGCAGTAATATGAACCAATTTGATGAGGATTAATGATATTATAATATTTTTACTGCAAGGTTTTTGTTTTTTCTTACGCTGGAGAGAGGTGACTACCAAGGTCATAGAGCATCAGTATCTCCCTTGTCCCTGGGTTTGAACACAAGCTCATTGACATGTCTCAGCTCTGGCTGCACTGCAGCAGCACGCAATCCAAGAGAGACATTACCATATCACTCGCATTTGTCTGCAGAGAGCCTTCATGCATTAAAAAACAGAATTCTACACTCAGGTTCTTCTTGCAGCTCAATTGTACATCAATTTGTATTCCGAGAGGGGGACCTTAGGCTTGTCACCCTCAGCTATTCATCCAGCCAATGGAGTATTTATGATGCGAGCTTTTGCTTTTTGATACGTCATTTCAATCATCTTGGGCTGGAGTCAGAGCTGTCATGTCAGAGTTTAAGAAATGACGGGCTGAAACAAAGTAAGAGTGTATAGGTGTCACACACTTCATGGTTGATCATAGCACAGCTTGTACTCAAGTATATGGTGCTACCGCAGCCCACTCCGGCAGTCAGTGTGACAGTGAGCATTGGGACTGTGATGTGATACCGAGCAGCCACTGGGAGACGCGTGACGTTCACATTTCTTTCACACAAAAAAATTCTCCTTTCCACAATGGTGTAACAACTGATTTTTCAGTTTTTATCTTCATTTCCGAGCATCAAATCATCACCTGGCCTACGCAGATAAGTCTTGCGTCAGCCCAGGACAAGCCAGTCTCACTTAATCTCCAACATGGCTCCTGTTCACTGTATCAAACACTCTACTTCCCCACTCAATTTTCTCACAGCCACAAGATTTTACCTCGCCACTGCTTTTTCCTTTTCTCTCCAGGCACTTATATGAAGTGAAAAGAGAGAAACAAAAATCAGCAGTGCCAGGCAACCTTGGCCAAATGATATATTCTGTCAAGTCATTATCCATCACTGAGATTCCATCCTATATGAGCAAGACCAAGACAGTTGTTGGGGAGACGGTGAACCTTCTATGCTGGCGGCTGGAATACTCTGGCATGACAGTGGGGGTGGCTAAGAGTTCCTTTTTCAGTTCAGCAATTCTTCTTCTGTCAATCCACCCAGACACGTCAAGATATGTGTGTGTCTTCAAGCTATTTCATTACAATATTCATATTATTATTTATTTATTAAGACTAATAATAAAGCCATATAATATATACATTATATGTAATTAGCTTGAATTGTCATGTTAAAGTTTTCATCTAAACAACTTAAATTACAAATCATACATTTTGGAAACAATGTTACAATTACCTCCCTCGTGGCTTAAAGAAAGGGAGAGAGGATTTTCCTTTTCTTTTCACACATCAGCTCTGTAAAATCAGTGAAAGAAACCACTGCAAAAGGCTTCGGGCATCTCATTACACCTGATCCTGCTGACCATCTAGGGAGACAAAAGCACGCCTTGGAGCTTCAATCAATTATAGATTTGAGCGAATGCATTCATACTGAAGTAAGTCACCTTACTCTGTGCTCCATTCCCCAGATATTGACAGAAGAAATGGGGATTCCTGAGCTTAGTGGCAGGTAAGCAAGGACCCTCGGCATATAAAAGACCACAGCAGTATGATAAATTGATTCCACCATTGCCATGAGGTGATGCTCCTTTAGTTCCTCAAAGTTCTTTGAAAAATTGCAGTGATCGCAGTGGCTGGGATGACGACGAGCAATAAAGCAGCTGTAGCTGTAACACGCTTTTTAAAGGACATCCTCAATGTCATCATGACTCAGCAGTGGACGGACAGAGCCACTCTTTGAGAAAACAGCAAATCTGTTCATAGGTGTAGAGTAGCCTGAAAGTTGTCATAACTGTGAGGTCAATTTTATCCTCAGCAGATCCGCGAAACTGGATACACACACCACACCATATTATGTTTTACCCATGGCTTGGCAGTAAATTACTCCTCGTGTCAGCACTTTGACTAATGACATTATTTACACTCAGGATCACGTACACTTTATGGCTAGATATCAATCATGGTATTTTACGCATTCATGGGTTTTCAGTGGCCGTGTTGCCAGAGTCAAGGCCTGATTAAAAGAACGAAATGGTGAGCATGGAAAGCACAGCCCCCAAACTGCTGACATACTGAAGGTACTGTATGTGTAGAGCGATATATAAAACGCCAGCAGACTCTGATGAAGTCTCCCATCCCACCAGCCTCACTCAAACTTTTAGTTATGAGACAAAACAGTTTCAATTGGAATTTGAAGGAGCTGTTTGATTGTGTAATTAACTAGTTATTAACTTCTACAAACCTTTGGCATTGGATATCGAGAGCAAATCGGAAGAGAACAGAATGAATGGTGTGTGCATGTTTGTGTGGGTCTCTCAGTAAATCCATTTTTACATTACTTAACCTCTGCCAGTATCTCGACTGCGAACCGTGGTTGGGAAGCTCACTGGTGGTGTTCATTTATCTGACTTTTGGCTCTCTGTCAGGCCAGTAACTGGACTTTTTTTTCCACTAGAGAATGATTATGAGGCCCTCGGGTTCAGTTGGAACACTTACTGTTTTTTTCAGCTCCACACAATGCAGCTAGCATACAAAGTTTTGTGTGTAGGAACCCTGAACTGATTTACACACCATTCTCCATCGGCATTGCAACACATCGGCTTGCATACTTGAAGGGCCAGGCTGAGCCTGTAACACAATTCTCAAGAATGTGCCGCTGCAGTTCAGTCACACAGCAACTGGGGCTGCAATCGAGCTGTCGGTTATCTATGAACAATGTGCTCGAAAACAAATGATAAAATAGAGGAAAATGCCAAACTAAAAAAAGAGCCCCTTACCCATTTAATCATTCATCACAAATTCAAAATGATTGAATTGCTTGAGTGTGACTGTCACGTATACATATATAGATATACAGCAACCTCTCACATTTTCACCTCTCAAAGGCCATCCTGCCGTTAAAATAATATAAAACGATGCTGCCTGACCAACAGTCCATTATTTAAATGCTGTGTATCGCTGTGCCCTAGGCTTCATCACAAATGACACACACTGTACTCATTATTGTTATCTGGATCACACAGTGGGATGAGCATCCTTACAGTCATCAGGATTCATGTATGAACCTCTACTGCTGAAGCTTCCAGACGACTTCCCATCACTTCACCCATTGACTGAGCATGATCTAGTAGCTACATAAAGTTAAACATCTCTCATACATACACTGTAGGCAGAAAGGCCTTCAGGCTATGCAATATTTAGATTAAATGAACTGCAAACTGCACTCAAACTTGCGCCTTACATTTCCATTAAAGTCTGGTTTTATCTATTTTATAGCTCTATCGGAACTTTTTTTTCCTCAATTCCTTTTCTGTATTGGGTAATAGTACTGTGTCAGTTTTGTTTAGTTGTGTTTTTGGGTCAGTTCTGTTTATTCTCAGATTTATTTTAGAAAATAGATATTTATCCTGAAGGGACTGTGTGATTAAATAAAGACTAAAACAATGATCATTGATTCTGCTATTTATGCACCTCTTCGTGATCAATTATCCAATTAATGAAATAGTGATCTCCTAATCAGAAAAAAGTGAGTGAGTTGTAGTTGAATACCATTTTCAAAATAAATGTAAATGGTATTTAAGCTTGACAGAGGTGTCCTCTATTAAAACTAGAGTCCAAACTACAGTCCAAATATAAAAAATAACTTTACCACCCATGTAACAAAAACACAGTCACATGATATATAAAACTGAAAGGGAAAACATCTCAATTGTTCTGTGTCCACTGCAATGTGAAATGTTTTTTAAATAATTATGGCACAAGTTCAATTTAAATACTTTGGGGAAGTAGTGGACATGTTTTAGAGATATGATGAGCCCAAATCTCGTTTAAACAAATAGCAGGGCACATCTTACAAAACTTCAAACATTCCTATATGATATTAATCCAATGACACTGCATGGTTATGAATAATTGAATCACAGATTGCAGGGAGCCGATATAAATAATATTTTTTTATATTTGGTTAGTCTTGGGCTAGTGGTCATTTCTGTATAGGTGTCATCAAATGGATTAATACATTTTTTCATACAAATTCTACAATACAAGCATATGCAGTAAGGGCACTCTTAACCTTGAAAATAGTGTTTGAACACAATAATACCAACAAAAGGTCCACCTACTATCATTTTTGGTCTGTACTTTATGAGAATACTACTACAAATGTGTAAGCAGTTGTGTGGTATTATTGTGAAAAGTGGGGTACTCATCTAAATACAAGCCTACAGTACATGTCCACACATCCATGTCCTGTGTTGATGATTAATCAGCGTCATAATGTTTTGGATTAAAATCTAGCTATATTTTAACCATAACAACAAATTGCTCACTTTGATTCGACTTAGCAACCCCCAAAATCCCAAATGACTTGTTTTGCGATGTCGTTACACCAATTATGCATATAATCCATCTACAGGCAAGTCTGTACATCTTAATGAACCATGTGCAGGTTTTGGCACCATCAATAAATTTCATGTGGAAAGATGGGCGTTTTCAGGGATTTGACATGTTGATGTCATATCAACTCAGCAATGTATTACAGGGGTGTAGGAAGCTGCATCAAAGCAGATTCTGCATGTGGCCGTGAGCAGACTTTAGGATTTGCGATTTAGACATATGGCACATGGACTACGACTCCTCAAGCAGCCCTTATTAAAACCTAAAAGAATAATTAATATAAACGTTTCTTTTAGCTGTGCTGTGTTCTGAACTTGCTTGAGTGAAAATTCTAATTTCATTAACTCAAAATGCTAAATGTTTTAGTTTTTTTTTATTAACTCAGAAAACAAAAAGCTTGAAGAATGATTCTGAATTAAGAAAATATTGTGGGGTGAGTTTGCGGTCTGCATGTCTTGTGCCGTTGGCATGTGATTCATACTAAATGAAGGTTTTACAGCTACCCCCCCTGCCCCATTGAGCTTTAACCTGGAAATGCAAATTGACTTCATGAAAACCAAGCGATTTCATGGTTCACTGATGGCTACATAAGCATATGGAAGGCAGTCTTCAGGAGAACTTATTATACGGAATTGGGGAAGACATATGAATTGAACCTTAATCTGTAATAATTCAGTCACAGTCATGCTGTACATCTAGGCTGCACCATCACAGTTTTGTGGATTATATTATTTGGGATTTTTTTAAATGTCAAACTACTTTTTTCCCATACAGCTATATAATGCCATCTATATTTACAGTTTGTGGAAAAGACACGGGCTTCTGTTCACAAATTCAAGCATGAAGATTACAAGGGCTTAGTGCGACAAGTATTAGCATATCCTGTTACATACAAACCTCTAAGCAGGGTTATGAGAGCGTAATGGAGCTGCTTTGAGCTGTTTGAAATGCTCTACAATTAATTGAATACTAAAAATATATGCAATAAAGTACTGGCACCTTTGCTGCATAATCCCTAAATTGGGATCATAGATGCTGAGGGATTCTGTCAACATATTTGAAGGCTGGGGAGGAAAAATAAAGCTTCTATTATTTTTTACTATCCCCTCTCGTCCAATAAAGTGGGAGGGGGAAAAACACATTTTACAGAGCCCAAAGCACGAGCATAATTTACTAAATGAATGTGACAACTTGTCTGTAAACAAGAGCTGGGACTCACTGTGAATCATAGAATTTTTCTAGCCAGATATTTCTCCTTATTTACCATCTCCGAATAATGTCAGCGTTGTGCCTAAGTGTTGCCAGAGCTGTCACTTTGACAGGTTGTGGAGGTGCTGTTGTCGCAGTCATCAACAAAACAGGTAAAAAAAACAAAAACAGGTACCCTTCAATTCCTTTCCCTCATGAAAACATACAAATTCTCTCCAGGCTGGTTAAATACTCTGGCTTTTTTAATTTGGTGTTTCATTCTTGAATGTAATGCCATTTATTGCTGTGCTAGGATTTGTCAGTCAAGACATGTCAGTATAAAAAGACATAACGCATAAGGAGAGGCTTGATAATAAAATTGTCGTGAAAGAAAAAGGGAGCAGCATATCAGACGTGTTTTTTTTCGTTTGCTCTCATTTTACTGGTCGCATACATTTTTATTTTTGAATCCAACCGTTTACCAGTACTGCGTAGGAATATAATGAGGAAACAGTGTTTATGAATGTTTGTGGCAAGTCTCAAAATGACTCCATGAAATGGAACCAAAAAAACCTAACTGCACAAGGACCCTACAGTCCAGCTATGTCAAGGCAATGTGTCACGGTTCATAAAACCCCCTTCACTCGTGAAAATACCAGTGAATATAACTTGTGAACAAATGTAGTTGTAAATGTAATTCAGTCAGTGAGTGTCTCCTTACACCTCAATTTCCCATTTGGACCTCACATCATCAGGGGGTGGAATGCGTTTCATTTATTTCACCTGTATAAATGTGGTCGTATATCATTTAGGTAAATAAACTCCACCTCACTTGCTGGGTTTCCACACATATGCATGGGCATAAACTCTGAGTTTTTCAACAAATGGCTACCCGACCCTGGGATGAAAATCCAAACTTTTTAATGGTTTCTACAAAGGCTTGCTGAATATGTTGGAAGTGGAAAAAACTTCTCCCCTAGCTCCTTAAAGCAAAAAGCTGTGCACCACCATCCTCCAAACATAAACTATTAATCACATTTGAAGCCATATACCTCAAAGTGAAATACCCATAGCACCTCACTGCCCTGCATGGTCATGAGCTTCACCATCAAACGGAATTTTCGCACCAATATAGAGTTAATGTGGGGGGACAACTTTTATGTACTTTAAGGTAATCTTAAATTCTGAGTGTTTTGCATTAACAGTATTTTAAATCCGGGAAAATGACAATTTAGGCTGAAATGTCTTCAGGGAAAAAATAATAATAATAACCTTTGAAGAAGAATCTAAGAAACTCTCTCCTTCACTACAAATATAAGCCAGTAGAACACAATAGAAGACAGGCTTACCATCTCTACCCTCCTTCTGTTGCTTTCCATTGCAGTCGGATCCATAAAACATTTCTGAATGTGGATTTTCATCATTTAAAAAATGTAAGGGTATTTTATTTATAAACTAATTGCATTTAAGAATTAATGTGAGTTGAATGTTTTACCAAAAGTGTTGATGCTTGAAAATAAATCCCTTAAAAGTGAATTTCCGCCAGCCTCCTTTGACATGCCATCCCTTGAGTCCTTGTTTATATGGTCTAAGGAACATTCACATGTATATCTGTTTGTATTATTGATATATTCATGCTACAACAAGTTTTGAGGAAACATCCAGATCAAACAGCTGTTTTGTCAGGACTCCCTGCGATTCTTCATGGTGCATTGGACATTTGTAAACATATGTATACTACCGGCATGGCTGAGCCGCCCATCTATAATGGATATGGAGTTGTATTGGGTGGAACAATCCATCTCTTCTAAGATAGTTCAACTTCATAAAATGTTAAAATGGACATCTCCAAATATACCCTGCACGACCATAAATAATATCCAGAGCTTTGAGTATGAAAATGTCAATCACTCTCTGCCGGGCCTTCATGGAGTTCAGAGATCAATGACTAAATATATATACAGTATATAACTTTAAGGTGTCACTTTAGAAATCTGGCCCTTGTAATCAGCTTTTAATAACCCGTAGTACATTTTCTAAACTTTAAAATGTTCAGATTGATTTAAATACAGCATTTTTAATATATTTCACATGTTTTAAGTTCTGCAAAATGGAAAGCTGACAAGTGTGAGTTGGGTTTTGCGACATTTTTTCTTTTAACTTTTTTTTTTAAGCCTCAGTGAGGCAGTTGACATCATGGATTTGGCCACCCTGCTTGCCCTTCAAATGATTCAGACCATTACTTGGTGAAAGATAATTTCCTGGTGTTGAAGGTGGTGCAATATCTTGGCTTTATTTTATGGTTTTAGTTCCCCATGGATTGATTTAGGCTTCTTTATTGATTAAATCAATACAAACAGCTTTTAATCATTGTGCAAAACATGTCGGCAAAAGGCTTTGTGCTGTAATTGAATTACTCAAAAGGAATGATCTGTCAATACAGCATCGAAGCCAATATAAGGTGCAAAATAACATTTGCAACAAACATTCACCAAAAAGTGAATTTACTCAACCCCTGAATATATCTTAAATTCTTTCGGCCACACACATTTCCACTATATTGAATCTTCACTCTCAGGTACACCATACTGCATTCATGACAGATCATTTGCAAGATAACCTTTAACCCAAAGTAACTGACTTTGAAAAAGCCTTTTCGATGGAAGAAGAGGTCTATATCTTGTCTGTACTTAAATAATTATAAATGAACCTGCTAAATTATCATTATAAGTAGATTCACCTGAATGGGTTATTCCCAGATATAGAGCGATAACTAAGATATATCACTAAACTGAAATTTAGTTCAGTTAGATTAATCAGACTGAAAAAATATCCACAGCCTTTTCTTGAAATTCTTGTCTGTCTTTGCGTCAGAATCTAGAGGATTTATACTCAGTTCTAGAACAAGATGTAAGAACTGTTCTGTGTTGCTTCTTCTGCTGAGAGGAGAGAGGAAATGTGGTCATTTCTAACCTTAAAATAGTTATACATGAATTTCTTTCATCAACACCAGATTCATATCTGCAGTCAGACCAAATAAGAGCCAGGATCATAGTTCTTCTAACTAAGTGGAGATATATTAGAGCTTCCTTTGTCTTTTCTAGTGACTATGAAAATGTGAGCGGTTAGGGTGGGTAGAATTTATCTGCAAAAAAAAAACACATTTTTCATGGCATTTTTATTTAGCTTCTACTTCATCCTGACCTTCTCATTAGACACGACAATTTCTGCTTTTATTGTTTGCCTAATTACTTTTATTGGATTTGTCTGGTACTTTATTGACGTGCACTGATGATGGTATTTCATGTACGTTTTTAATTCTATCCTATAGGCTTCTGGTTTCTAAACACACATCTTTGTTCTATTATTACCACTGTGTTCAATACAGGGCTGCAACTGATGATTTCATCCTCATTAATAATTAAGATGTTTAATTGTACCACTAATTGGTACTATTGGTAATTTTGTAAAAGATACCACAAAATAGTAGAACAACACATCACAGCGTATGTGTATGTAAATCTTTAAATGTCTTTTTTTTTATTATTGCTCCAAAAGCCCAAAATACTGAAGGAAAACATCTTTGAAGCAAAAAAAAGTGGCAAAGACTAGACCTTGTAGCAATGCATACTGCATTATATGAGTAAAACCTTGCTACATTGAATACAGATTACAGTGCATGCAGACATAAACAAAAAAAGGCATTAACCACCAAAGAAAACATGGCAGTGACAATTTTAAACAAAATTCGTTAGTTAATTTTTTTTTTTTTTATTGTTTTAAAAAAGATTTTTTGTATTCTGGCTCTTTCAAATTTTTGTGCACTCTTTTAAGTCAGTATGGGTGGTTGTGTGCACAATACTAAAAACCCTATTCATTCATTATTTTTTATATAAATGTTTCAAAAACCTTAACACTTTTGAAGATGTCATATAATGCCAGACTAGCAAAAGAAGTCCACCAATAGACAAGAGTGTTGCACTGCGTGACAGTGAGACTAAGATGAGTGTGGGGCCCAATTCACTTGTAATAAGTCAGAAAGTAATGCCTGCCTCGGAGTGATGATGAGTAAAATATGTGGACGGTGCAATGAACCGTCACGTACATGTAACCTGCTGTAATGGCATTCACTTGATTAATTGAAGTTAACATGTCTGGTTTTTGAAGCTTAAACATTCAGGTTTGCTATGTGCATATCTGATTAAAGGTCAGCTCACTCCAATTTATTTGCCAAAAAGAAGAGGACACAGGGGAACAAGCACAGGCTGGGAATTTAATCAGAGTGCCACCCTGTTGCTGAAAAAATAAATAAAAATGGTTCTGCTCAGTAAACAGCCTGCTTCACAATGACATGCACGTTCTAAACCGGGAAACGGTCTGTGACTAATGATCAATGACTGAGACAAACTCCAGTCATAACATCCTGACAAGTTTTGTAGACAAATACGAAGTAATGTTAAGGAGTAAAGGTAATTTCAATTTCAGTATACTTTAAAAGCATGACTCAGTATTAACTTAGATATTATAGATATTCACTGAGGTTTAAAAAAAAAAGGAAAGAGGTGGCCATTTCTCATTCTGCATTCAAGAGAAAGACGTTTGCAGAATTAAGGTGAGAAGGTGGTTAAAGGAGTTATTGATCCCTTTATTAGGGCAGCATCTCTGTTAAAAGTGAGTGGACTCGACCTCATTTTGTGTAAGTAAGAGTCTTGATGAATGTGTACACTCAAAGAATGGTAAAATCGAAAATCTACATTAAAAAACGATTCTCCAGTCTGCCTTCCACTGGTTTACACATTTATAGGCTTTCGCCATCAAGCACAGAGTATGTGAACAAATACATGACTTACACTGTGACGCATTATGTTGATAGGAGGAGGGTGATTTAGTTTCATTACCGAATACGTTCCTGAGTCGCTGTATTGCAATGCTGTTTAAAATGAAAAAATATTATTTCTTTCTTTTTAAGAGCTCTGTCAAAGATCCCACACTGCATTTGAATGATTTACCTTATTTCTAACGTTGCACAATGGAACATTTTAGATATGTCAACTGAAAAAGCCTTAACCTATTTAAATTCTTATCTAAAGTTGCAGCTGAACAAACTTGTTAATGAGGAGTCGGGCAATAAATGGCCTTTTTCCACATCATGAGTATGATGTGAGTAGATTTTCTCCACAACAGTAGATTCATCTTGTTCCATTATTCGGAAAATATTTAAAGTAGGATCTGCTTTTAAATATTATGAAAATGATTGTTCTCATTGAGACACATCTTTATAATCTCTGGAACAACTACACAGTTTCCTCTAGCTTGTTAACAACAAAAGCCAGTCTGTATTTTACAATTTAATGAGGAAGAGCAGAAGTGAGACATTGTGTTTGCAGTTAATTATATTACAGTTCCAATAAAAAATAAATAGAGTGACCAGGACACATTTAGGCTGTTATTAGTGAGATCAAACTGGAGTACATGTTGCATTGTTTTCTGTGGATTATGCACATGAAGGCAACAAGACCTACACATTAAACTAAAAAGGATGTCATTTATTTGTGCCCTATAGAGACAAATACACACAAGGGCTCTCTGATCTGACGTCCCTATCAGCATGAGGACAACATTTATTATTGCCCTTTGAACCTGTCACAAATCTCTATCCTTGTCAAATATAAATCAGTTTTATGATGTGACAACAGGGGCCCTGGTCCAGATGGAATTAACAGCTGTGTTAGGTGTATAAAAACATCAGGGTTTGGGTTAAAATAAGCTGTTCATTAAAGTCAGGGGACGTTTGTTATCCACAAACATGTTGTCGAAGTCACGGAGTGATGAAGGCCGTGCTATAAAGAAACAAAATTGAGCGGCTGCTGGAATTGGAAAACAAATAGCCCAATCGCCAGAGACAGACTGATATCCTGCGAAAAATTCACCGTTGGCCATTTTACAATTTCATGAGCATACATTTGTGAAAACCTTGAACCGTGTACACTGCTAGATGTGGAGATATAAGCATTAAAGCTCATAGAAATGCTTCACGGAGCGGGCATTCAACCATCTTGACGTTTTGTGGCAGTTGCTGGAGCCAACCCTACATCAGTGTTAATGAGGGAACAGCCTGTGACGAAAAATGACACATCGTGCTGTCTAGAAAGAGATGTCCTTCACGGGCTACAATCCAACAATTGCCATTATTATATGACTGCTGCATTCTTTTGTTCCTCTCTCACCTTTTTCCTTGATGTGATCGCACTGTGATGAATAAGTAGCCATATTCCACCTTGTTATTTACGTACAGCCGCAACAATCGTGTGTTTCTTCCCCTTCGCATTAATTTTGATATTCTACGGTATTTACGGCCGGGGGCTTTGAGGCGCATACCCAATACGGGCAGAGGGTAATGAATAAATTAAGCATCAGGGTGAGGGCGCGAGTCCTACTCAGAGGTCACGTGCATTTTGCTGCCATTTTAAAACGGGCAGATCACTGAGGAATATGGCAGAAGAATACGTCCAGTCAGTGAGCTGCGGTAAATGGGCAGCCATTGGGGAGCGTCTGAATAATTTATAGCGCCTCTTGTTGTGCTGCACAATCAAGGGGGATTTATTTGGAACAAAGGGAACATGATGTCTGTTATGAATTTTGGCTATGTCTTGTCTCAGCCTGTCATCGGTGTAAGTATAAAGTATCAAATCTTTTGCATCTGAACTATCAAACCCCTGACGCGTGGTGGTAATTGATGCAGCGGTGCATTCCTCTTGATCCGTGTATACATAAATATGTGTATATGAGAAAACACAGGGGGGGTTGAATCTGAAAGCTGCAAGTTAGTGCGCTCCTAATGTGGTAACTCTCATCTTCCAGCAGACTGGGGGGTCCCACTACGCCTCTCTCCAGATTTGCCAGGTCTCACTGAGGAATTCTCCAGGGAATCTCACAGCATGAACCGTTAAACATGGCACACCCGTAAGACTTCATGCTGAGAGAGTGTTTGCCTTTTCTTACTCAAACTCCACCAGCACGGCTCATCACATTTATTTCATCTTCCACAGTGGCACTAATATTCAAGAGGAAAAAAATACAATTTAACCTATAAAGGTAAAGGAAATCTGTGTGTCAGGCAACTTTTGCTCGACATATTACATTTCCACCAAGCTCCACCTACTATTAAGGTTGGCCTTGTTGGACAGACTGAGACAGAGTAGGCATAAATAAACAGCACCGTGTGTGTGTGTGTGTGTGTGTGTGTGTGTGTATGCATCTTTAATGATTTTACGGTTGTATAGAGTTTGATGATGCTATCAGCTTGTGTGTTTCTATAAATCTATAGCATAAACATGTCAAGGGAATACATATGAACGTCTTTTCACTAAAACCCAACACATTACCCTCATAGTGATGTTAATGACCTAATGAATAATGTAATGAATTAAGCATATTTTAAATATATCATCCCAAGAGTATGCTGTCTTTTAAGAAGACAGAAAGATGCAGGTAAATTTGCCTGCCGAACGTATTGTAACCACTGTTATTATGACAACCACTCCCAACCCACACCACAATGTTTCTCGGTTCTATAACATTTCTTACCGCACCCAAATAAGTGTTACTTGCTCAAGTGTGCATGTACAAGACACATGTAAAAACAATGATGGAAAAGAGATTGAAAGGTTAGTAAATAATTGACCTCCCTATGGCTATTTATAATCACGCAACCCAATAAGAATAAGCGGTTACAGATAATGGTTGGATGGATGGTTTATTTATTTCTGCTCATTAGTCACATTTATTTGACTTGTCTTGTACAAACACCCAACAGCCAACGGTAAAGGAACATATGCTGGTTCCACTGTTGGCTTTGACTGCAGAGTTATAAATTCTCTGTGATCACCTACAGGTTTTTGCACATGAGATTCGTCAGTGAGGTTTCTAAATTTGGAGGCACCTTCCTCCGAGGTGGGCCAACAAAAACTGTGGAAAGCTGAAGGATGAGCTCTGGAGTCACAGGACACAGTTTGTTTTTATGTCAGATTTTCACACATCATGTGAAAGGCTGCTGATGCTCTGACAATTCAGACCCACACAACTATAAAATAAAATATTTTTGAATGTGAACAGCCTATACTGTACCATATGCCAACACGGGGTTGGTGGAGGTACTGCAGGGTGGTCGCACAGTTTTTGGTTGATTATTGGTCTTATTTTTTATTAAAACATGGATATAATATGAACATATGTATTAATTGAGTAGCTTAGGCTAGCTATGTTTATACATGTTATACAATATATACAATAGGGAGTCCTTGCTCCATCTCTCCATCAGTTTGGGGGTGCTTGTCCTGAAAAAGACCCCAGCTCTATGCAATGACTAAGTAAACAATAAACATGTGAAATTTGGATAATGTGCCCATACACAAAGTTAAAAAAAGAGACACAAAAATCACAGTAGTTTTTACCAAAGACCAAAGCGGATTATTTCCCATTTGCAGCTTGTCTTACGGATCAGACAGAAATTTGCTGCTGGGTGAGATAGTAAGTCTTGCTGCTCTGCACATGTGGGCAGCGAATGAAAGGTATGTTTGCTCACCTCTCCATCATAATCTCTTGTTCATCAAAGAGATCTATTTTCTGCCCCCTTTGTACCTTTTCACTGGACTGCTACCGCTGACAAAGTGCCCGAGTCCGTAATGATGATTTATGAGCGTAATCCTGAGGATGTTGTCAGATTAGCGGATGTGCTGGGGGTGTAAACCTGCGTGGTGACACGTGGGGAGTAAATAGAAAATGTTCTATCTTTTCCATCATTCGAAAAGATGAATTATTTTGTGATACTGTGCTTAATACTGTCAAGTTCATAAGAATATTGACTATGAACCCCTGTTTGTAATGTGTTTATCTCTAATTGCTGGTGTGGGGACTTCAGGCATTACATCGAGAAGGGCTCAAAGAAGCTCTATAGATTTAGATTTTAAGCATTAATGGGCCTTCATAAGTTAACATTTTCCGACAAACTCAGTTTTGGTGCATTTTCAACGTTTGTGCCTCCGTGGTAATGAAAATGAATTCAAGGACACCCAGACACACACACAAACATACACACACACACACACACACACACACACACACACACACACACACACACACACACTGGGAATCTGCTGTCTGCGAAATCTAGCTGTTGTTCAACCCGACACAGTGCGGCAGCCATTCCTCAAACTGACACTGAATAAAGAAGGGTTGCGGCCTCCTCCTGTTTAATTATAGCGCCCTGAGAAAATCAACACATGCTGACAAAAGACACCAAAACAGCTATTTGAATGAAGTGGGTCTGATTTCAAAATTAGTGAAAACTATATTTTGGTGAGCTGACATTGTTTGTCAGCGGAATGTATTCTCATGGAGGGAAATGGTTCATCATCAGTGATTTAAATTTCGCAACATATTTCACTGACATAATTGAGATAGCTTTTTGTAAGATGTTAGATAAAATCCGAAAAGTATTTTTTATGAGACATGCAAGACAGCTTAAATATTGCGGCATTAAAATCGATTTAATATTAGATGTTACATGATAAAAGGATATTTACTTTTATTTCTACTTGCCATATACAAATACACACATATTGTCAGCACCACTAGTTATCATCAATCTTTTATAAAACATCTTCCTCAGGGCTTCATAATTATTATTAAGCATTATGGTAATGATTTTAGTCTATATAGAAAATAACGGGTATTTTCATAACCTGAGGTGATGCTAATGAGGCCTTTGTCAAACTTAAGGAAAGGAGAACTCTTAAATAAGCATTTTAACAGCAGCACTAAGAATAAGCCCTAATTACAAAACATGTTTATTTATTTACTATTTATTCTTTTTCTGCATCCACATAGTTGAGCAAATGTATTTAAACACAACACGTTTTCTCACACATACTTTTTCCATTAAAACAATTTGAATAAGCCAACATTTTTGGTCTATAAAGGACAAGGAAAATAATTAAAACATGAACCAGACCAAAATTAACAATACATCTATATATTACGTTCATTTTGTCTTAATAAAACGACTCAGAGAAGGCAGACTAATGCAACCATAGTCACCCGGACACTTAAGAAAAAGACAAAGCTGTCAAACTCATTATCGGCAATCCATTCCACCAATAAACCAATAATGACCAGCATCTCCTTTTTACAGAATATGAGATTAATAAATAATCTTTAATTACTCCATCTTATATTTAATTTAACATCAAACTCACTATTTTTTGTGCCTGATGTGGCAGTAAGAGCTTAATCAAGACATCTAAATGAATATGTTTCATTAACTCCATCCAAATATTCAACACAACCCATCCTTACTGATAATATTCTGCTAATGTAATCAAAACATTAGATCTATGTTGTTTTGGTGGAATACAATGCTAATGAACACACAGTGAGGTTTTGAATTTAAATGTTTTGTTATTACTCATACTATGGAATATTAAATGTCTATAGCTACCCAGTAATCATTTACCAATTTCGGCTTCCTCGTGCCATATTGAACCAGACACCGCCCTGTGCAGAGAAGCATCTTACACGACTAATAGGTCAAACCAGGAAAAATCGATGTTCTCTCACGATGCCCCAATGTGTAAACTCCAGCCACCTGAAACCAGTTTCAACATCTGCAATGTTTAGCAGCCATGTTGTGTCTTTCACTTCGATGTGGTGTTTGTGCAGTCCTTAGAGTCCTTTGCTCCTCTTTACACAAACATAGGACACGTAAAAACAATGTATCTCTTTAAAAAATATTTTCAAATGTATGTTTTGAATGCATGCACTGTGTGTGTTTCTGGTAGGTGTTAAAAGCAGTGGTAAACAGCAACAAAGTACATTTTGGATAATTATCACTTTACAGCGTTGCCTACATCTACTGAAAGTATTGTGTTGACAATAAAAGGTAATAGGAGAAAAAAAAATTTAACTAGTAAAAAGATAATGAGCATGTTCACAGTGTCATTTGTGTATGACTTTGAATGCAAGAATTTGTTTAGTATAGCTACTTTTTCTCGAGCGAAAAATCTTTGTCAACCAAAACTCAAGGAGAAAAGATTATGAAATATTGATGGTTGTAAGTTATTCTTGATGTATTAGACCGCAGATAAGATGGAAGGGCTAACATTGAGTAAAGCTCGACACAGTGATCACTGTAAAACCCAAGAAAACTAATTTAGCCGGGGAACATCACGTTACATAAAGTATTTGTGCTTACACAATAAGTCTTGTTTTAGGGCCTGGGAACACTGACACACAATTACCACTGTAGTGGCTTTTACGTGACATTGATGAAGCTGTTAGTAAAAGGCTGGAAAAGCCTCAACAAGTCAAATCCTTCAGCTCCATTACAGATTCTGACCAGACATTTAGCTGGTTGTCAAAAATAAAGTAAATGGGAAAACAAAACAAAAAAATAACATGGCATAATTCATTTTTATGCGCAGCTTCTCTCTTCTCCAAGAGGTTACAATGTGTGCTCGAAATACTTTTAACAAAGGCACCACACGTGTGGCACCACTTGATGCCGAGCACAGCCGTTGGAAAGCTGCCTTTCTTCACTTGCATACAGCAACATAAAGGCAACATGGTTTTTGTCTCAAAATAATAGCAGCACATCACGGACATTCACCTACCAGGGATCCTGCGTGAGGCCTGATATGTGCTTGGTGGCACAAATAATACAGTTGAAATGTGTAGTGACGCAGGCTTTATTTTGATAAATCACTATTTACTGTACCAAGCAAGGTTCCTTGATATCGATGACAAACCCGAAATACCTATGAGGTATTAAAGTGCAGTGCACGCCTGCGAGTTTATCAAACCGTCTTCTGTACGCGTTCTCAATCCGTGTTCACAGCGGCCCTGGGTATTTTCCGCTGTTTATCAGAGGGGCTGTTTTCCCTATTGAGATAAGAAATTAAATCTGCAGGAGCAGAGGATGCTGGGTTTGCTGCAGGGTGGCGAAGCAGCAGCTCTGATAATGGAGCCGACTCCCATTGCGCAGGCTACGAGGCAGCCGTGGCACCAGCCCAACCCTGCCTCTGGGAGCGGATAGCTAACCGTGTCACTCCGTAGAAGCTGGCTCGCTCTGTCTGTGTGTGTGTGTGTGTATGTGAACATCTAGTTAAATCTGCATGTGACAGAGAGAGGAGGAAGAGTGCAAGCCTTTTTGAAATTGTCTGCGTTAGAGTTAACATGCGTGCAAGGAGTTAAAAAAAAAAGACTAAAATGCGTAAAACTGGAGAGTTTTACCTTTATATTTAATGTAGTGAGAATATGCACGCAGTGAATCAAAGACACCGACCCCGTTGCGTTAATACCGAGTGATCCAACGAGGAGGGAGACACCTTTTTTATTTTCTTGACAGAATAATCCCATCAAGCCTTTTCCCTCTATTCTCATCACTTTCTGCTCATGTTCAAAGTCTGGATGGGTGTTGTATAATAAATTATTTCTGTTTGGGAACTTACCAGAATGCCGGGTTGTTGTCGATGCTTCTCACAAGGTTCCCTTCAAAGCAGTCTGTAGAGAGAAATAAACGAACACGCTTTAATGCGCGGGCACAAATAACATCGGGGGCCACACAGCACCTGTTGTAAGAGCGTCAGATTCATAAAAAGGCTCAATTTATAGGTCGATCTTTGAATTCATCCGAGACTCGATACAAATGATTTGAAATTTCTATAGCCGTGGAAATATCATTTTCTTCTCTGAGCCTCTCAGAGCAGGATGACATTTTAAAAAGGAGAAATCCAAGCAGAAATATCATTTTAACTGCATCTATCTTTAAAGATGATATCAAAGACAAAATCAACATTTGTCATTAGTCTGTATTAAATTTGACCTTTGACAGCATACTTGGACATTTGCTTTACTTTTCTTTCACATAATGTCATTTTTTCCCATTATACAGATTATACTGATATAGAACACGTTAACACGGATAGACGGACTTCGGCTATCGATTGCAGCTTATGTTAGAGCTGGTTTATTTGAGTGTTCATGCTGCACGTATAGACCGGCATTAACCTGGTGATTTAACCTCCATCATCCTAAGAAGCACAAAACTACACATGATTTAGGGAAACCAACAACTAAAGTAAGTCTAAAGTGCTGCCATACTGTGCTGCCTCCTCCAACTCTCCCCACATACACATGGCTACCACATTCAATTGATAAAAAGAAATCCCCTTTCTCCCTTCTTCTCTTTCAGAAATAATGACACGAAGGGGATAGCTCTGATTCCAAAAAGCCATCTAGATTAGGATCTGAGCAGGCCTATTTATCAGCCCCGGCCATGGCGTCACCGGGTGTTTGTCCAAGCAAGACATGTTTACCAAACCCACCCCTGACTTCTGTAAACGCGTAAACAAGGTAGAACTCTCGAAAGACCCTGACATTTAGTGCAACCTTCAAAGTGGATGAGTAGCTGTCCGTTACCTCCAACAGAAACATGACTCTTCCTCTTTAGTGGCATCATTGCAGCTCGCCTCTTATCTACAAGAGCTCCCTTAACGTGCAGGTGATATTTCAGGCATTTAGCTGAATATATATATAGAGAGAGAGAGATATATATATATATATATATATATATATCTTCCAAGGGTTACCGCGGAATCAGTGACATCCTTCAGTGTGGGGTCTTTTTGTTTAGCAGTCAATAAATTATGTAACATCCAGGGCCTTTCTGACTGACCGGAGACAGTGATGTAAGAAGCACAATTTCACGCATGCCTCACTTAACTGCAACGTCCATGCAATGTCTACATTCCTTGAAGGATCCAACGCTATGGCATTGATTATTACACACTGCACGCGCACTCATGCTGCAAATATGACTGGAGCTTTTCATGCCGCCTAAGCTGTAATCGTACACATTGTGAATGCATGCTAACTGCCCCTTCATTTACTCATCAAACTCCCACGCAGACCCATCAAACACATACACTGCACGCACATAGGCCTCAGCTGAGTGACACCGTGAGCAGGTTAGTGAGAAGATTTTCTTCTCTTAATTTTTAGTTACTGTTGTTTTTCCAATTAAAAACACTGGTGGTGGGTGACAGATCCAAGGGGAAGGGCTGCAAATGCACATGCGAAATTGCTTCAAATCATCCCGCAAGGATCAGATGTCATAAGGCTCAAACACTGCCACCAGGAATTTGATTATTTCTGCTAATGCAAGGATTACTGAATGGTAGGACTTGAACCTTTAAGACTTAGCTGGTGCATTTGAAAAAATGCACATCATCAATGAATATGCCTGTTATGACAAATTACAAATCTTTTTATTTCAGAAAGTGATGAATGCCGATCATCATTCCAAAGATGAAATAATGAAATCACTTGTATTGTCTGAACACCTGTCAGAACTCCAATTGTTCATTTAGGATTGTAATCATGACATTAGGGAAGCAAATGTCAAAATATGTTTATACACTAATGCTTTGTTACAGTTTTGAAAACAAATCTGTTGTTTACTGTGTCAGGCATGTACAGGCTTATATTTCATTTCTCGTCTGACCTTAAACTTCACACTTTGGCCCAGTGGTAGCAAGACTTATGGTTTTAATTCATCTCTGCAGAGTGGCAAAGAATGTGGAGGGACTCTTCAATAACACTCAAGTCGGGAAGATTATACAACTAAAAATATTACACAGAGCTTAAATCACTTTCCACGGACTATAAAATGAACTCAAACTCCTTTTAGTGCTACAGAATAAAGGGTCATAGACAAGAAGAAGACAAAGACTAGAAAATTGGTCATGAAAACTGTCTTTCAATAGTTTTCTTGAATTTTAACGAAAGAGCAGCAATAGCAATCAGATAAGATCAGGGATACTAAATACAGTTTGCGGGCGAAGTGCGGAAATGTGTTTCATCGATGTTTAATATTTGCAATTAAATTATTACTATGGGCTCACTGCGGAGCCCAGTGTGACAAAATGATGAAACCCACTTCCCCAACACAGGTCAAGTGGACCGTATAATCATGATTACAGATAATGAACTAAATAACATATTCAACTGTGTGCTGCACTGTACAGCAGTAATGGCCACCATTAGTTAGTTATTATTTTTTTTTGTATTCTTTTGGGTGTGTGTGTATGCATATTCTGTGTAAATGTGACACCGTAAATAAAGAAAGAAGTGTTTCTAGCTCGGTACATATGCGATAATCAAAGATTTATGCGACACTGAAACTGCAGCTCTCAGGGTAGTGGTTTGCCTTCCCCTTCTCTTCTAAACATCCGTGGCTGTCGTCAAGGACAAACTGCTATTTGTTCAGTGTTGAAGGATCTCTGAGCTTCTGTGCACAGGGTGAAGCAGGCGTTTAGAAAACTGTAAACTTGGATAAGACCTCCACACTGTCACAAAATGGACCTTTATTTTAACATTTTTTCACGGCTTTCGTGCTAAAAAGTGCACCATGTTGTTGCCGGCATTTTGCATTACCTGATGTGTGACTAGAGGCCAGCTATGGCCATAGAAACATTATCGCCTCTCAGTCGCAACACTCTCTAGAATTCTTAATGAAGAGTGAAAAAGCTCTCTTTAGAAGTGTTTAAACCATGTGTGAAAATGCGAGGCACACAGCACATCCACTTCTCTATTACACTGCCCGACTTGCCACAAGGCTAAAATAAATATTTTGAGGCCAAGACCCACACTGCTTTTATAAACCCCTCAATAAAAAACAAATAACGAAACACATATTTGATGTTGGGGCATCGGTGGATTTCACCGCAGGGATAAATTGTCAATAGAGGCAAGAGGCAAGCCTATGGAGCATAAGACCCAGTTATTCCTCCTGTCTGCTCCCCTACTATTCAAGAGATCAATGTGGAATACGAAACGAGAAGTGACACGGTAAGAAAAAGTAGGAACGTGAGAAATACCTGCTCTAATACGCTGCATGTTAAACTGATGGCTTGACCGCAGCGCTCGACTCTGTCGTGCATGTTAAACATGTTGTGATTTCCATCAGATACCGCACACAGCCCCTGTTACTCTGCAGCCTCCGCTGAGTGTGATTTAACGGACGGCATATGGTTCTCTTAGCGTGCCCACACAGTTGGCACGCTGACCATTACGAGTACCTCCAGGGCGGCCAATGTGACCTCCAGAGATGAGAGCTTCAGACAAAGGCAACAACCCAAGGCATCGCAGAGAGCCTGTTATTGTGGGCTGCACTGCGCTGGAACACATGAGTGCACATAATGGAGGTGTAAAATGATGAGGAAAAAATCGGCTTGCAATGTTTTACCGTTATTTACTATTAGGAGGCTATGACTCATTTGTTAGCAAAGAACTCCCATTGTGGGACAGACACTGACCGTGGTGACACTGAGTCATAAAACAAGTTGCCTGAGAGAATAACATCAAATGAAATACGCTCCAATAATTGGTCTGGCTTTGGAGCTATTATATCTTTAAAAAAGGCTTCCCATTACATATTTGTGTTTTCCATAACTATGTCCTGCATTCGTCGGTGAACCAAAAAGAGCACTGTATAATGTACTTTTTTTTTTCGTCTCACACAAATAATTATGCAATAGGCACAACAGAAAGCAGTAAACCAGTGGCCACAGAGGGTCAGCAGGTTTACCCATGAGCCCCCGACATGCAGAGAAGGAGCACGCGAGGAATCACTGTTTCAGAGTTTCTCTCCGTTCATGATGAATCAGGGAGGATCGCCGCAGTTGTTCATGATCTAATGCTCCCGTAGTGAGCTCTTTCCCCTTCACTCTCCCCCCTGTGAGTCGAAGCCTCTGATGATGGCCTCACTGCTATTTATACACTAATCTGCGCTCAGCACATTCACCAGTAGCACATAAATAATCAGTGGCTATAACATGTGCAAGAGGGATGGGTTTGTTTTAGCACAGCACTTTCACAGAGCAATGTTCCGCGATCATGGAGACGAAGGTGTGTGCGCCTTCACCAACCACAGCCGTGAAACCTTAAACAAATTCTGACATGGCGTGAAGAAATGCACAAGCTTTTGCTGAAAGTGAAGAAACCGAACAAAAGTTCTGTATCCAATGATCTGTATAACACAATCTAGCGTCATTCCTTCACCTTCCTCAGTTCAATTAAACTGGATTGTATTATCCGAAATGTTGTTTGTCGCAGCCACGTTATCAATAAAAATGGAAAGAAGGTGACAGAATAAAAACAAACAAACATAAAAACCCATGCAGGTATACTACATACGGGCAGTCAATGTCCTGATCAAACTTGCTCTTTCAATTTGGATGCTGTCAACCACTGAATAAAAAGGTAACAGCATTGTTATGGCTGATAATGGAAAATTTAAATGTTTATTTTGAAGTCTGCTGGACCGGAACTCAACCCAAATGGGTCACTTATAAACCCATAGTTCATTAGCCTATCGAATGATATTACATATGATATAGAGCTTAGATTTTCAAACTATCTGAAAAAAGGATAGGATTTTATTAAAACCTCCAGTAGCTGCTTTAAGTCACAATTAGATTGAAATAACACAGGCCTTTATGTTTAATACTTCTGTATCAGCACATCAACGAAGACTAAGAAACAGCAATTCATTTTACTAGCAATATGTTTTATAACTATTCAAAATGTGCCCATCACTCAAACCCCCCCCCCCCCCCCCCCCCCCCCCTGGCAAATTTAATTAGTTAATCAGGTGAGCTATCAGCAAAGGTCAGAAATAAAACAGTAATTCAGCTGGAATTCAGGACCTGAGCATGATGAAGGTGGTTTCCTGGATTTTGGCCTATGAAGTGGGACATAAACTGAGCTGCAGGTATATAGGTTATGCACAATTAATAGAATATTCACAATAGCAGGCTACAAATGTGAACAAAGGAATTCCAGATTAGATGAGAGGAGATATGATGAGTTACAATGAGTTCCACGAGGAAGCTGAGCGGCAGCCGCATATGCTGTGTTGAGGATTGAATGCCACTTCCAATGTGTTAGCTGCAGAGCTGGAAGTGTTTGGCAGTACAATACAGGAGCAGAAACAATGCCGTTTTCAACATTTAGCAACAACTGAATGTGGAGCCAACACAATTCATCCGAAACCACAGTCATGGTTAGCTTAACTTGGACAGGCTTGCTTATTCACCCTGGCAGAGCAGCGCAGCCCCAGAAAAGCCCTCTTATGATCCACAGCTACAGTCTCATTGGAACCAGGGCACCACGCAGTGCCGTGTACGTTAACCCCCCGAGATATGCTGAAGTGTTAACTCAGCGTGTACTCAGTACAATTATTTACATCAAGATCGGCAGGCCCCGTAAATGCCATCATGTTGGGAGGTGCAAAGAATAAAAGGAAGCCTGGAATACTCTTGATGACCCCTTATTAGACGGGCAGCGCTTCACCAGCCATCACAGCATCACAGGAACTACAGTCACATTTATATCACTGCAGGGGCTAATAATAGCAGCCTGCCAGCTACCACCGCGAATGCTGATCGGAACAACAGTAAGCCTGCGAATCCCGTGGTATTCTATCCATTCATGCCAGCGTATTGACAGCCTCACTGATATTGAAAGGGATTATGTGGCTTAAGTCTGCATGTTCAGCATGCCTGAAGAAGTGTTCTACTTGGATGGGGGCTGATCTTGCCGTGCCAGTCGGCTCCGTCTGAATACTGACTTCCTCCTTCGCAGATAATCCCGTGAAAAAGACAACTCTTTAAGGCCTAACATCCTTAACGCAGCTCTCTCAGTTGCTTGAATCAGAATTAGCCACCATGGGTGCCCAATCCATTTTGTGACTCACCCTGGACATTATCGACATGTCAGTCGGGATGTGTCATCAGCGTGAATTAGATTCAAATTGATTGTGATAGAAAAGCCTCCCTAATATGTAATATTAGGGAGGCGGAGGGGTAAATGTGATGCGCATACAGGACACATTCCAGCTTTGTTTAATGCCGCTATCACGCCCCCTTCTCCAATGTAGTGATGAATAAGACTATCAATTTTCTTTGCTGTTGCTCTTGTGCTTTTTGATACTGTGGCAGCTCAGCTCTCTCTTGGTCTTCAGTGCCCAATAGATGACATTTCCATAAAGATAAATTGGAAAATGCATGTCTAGAACGGCCACAAAAACATACCGCAGGCTTTCAAGAAAAGACAATTTAAATTTTTGACAGTAATCCTGTTTCATCTATTTCCAGGTAATGTATGCATAAGTATTCCACCTATAGCACATATTCATGGTGACTTTTCTCATCCCTTTGAAATTTTTCTTAGGTATCCTCCATAAAATGTAAAGCTGCGTCCAATGTAGGACACCTGTGTCTGATAAGGATAAAATATGACTTGAGGAATGGCAAAAATATGGGCATGTGTCTGCATGTGTAAACTAAGTTATGACCACAATTCTCTCAGTAACATCTACCATATCCCAAGGAGTTACTGTGATACGCAGGGAGTCCATAAATATATACAACTAAGTATAACAGGTTTAACTACGTTGAGAAATACTAACTAAGGGGTTTATCATAGATTAAGAAATTCTTGATGCTCCTGAAATGAATTTGGTTTGTTTTAAATGGTCACTTAGTGCTCCTCTAGCCAATATTTTCACAGTATATTTATTTTCTTGCCTGCACCTCTACAATTTTGGCAGCCGATCAGTTTCCAAACAATGACTAAACAGTACACAGACAAAGTGGGCAACGTCCCGGTAAACACAGCTAGTGGCCAGCTTTGTCTTAATTACACACCAACTGGATATGTAAATGTTTACCACATCATCTCAAATGGTAATAATATGTCAGGGTGGTATTTACAGGGTCTATGTGATTAAGAGGATATAAAACATAGCTGGTCCAAAGAAAATGCATGTACATTAGTTTCATGTTCAATGGATGCTGAAAACATAAATCAGGTCTAAATTATTCAAAAGGACACGTAAAGATGGTCTGATGTCATAAAATTCACACTGATCATTTTAAATGTGAAACCATGACGGCCGATATTAATACTGTACTCCAATGATAATCCAACGTTGAGATAATATGAAACGATATATACGATAGATACATGATCGTAAAACATTACTGCAATATTAACCTTGAAATTATTAAATTTAGAAATAAATATGTATATATTTTCCACTGTTAACATGCAGCTGCAGTTTAAAGAAATGAAATACTTTTAGTCTTTCACAGTGAGCGAAAAAACATCTTGAAACAGCAGCTTTATGTTCTGAACTACAACTCAACTACATTGAAAATTGTTGTACTTTCAAACTACTAGACTTCACTTCTTCGTTCATCTAAAAGCAATATTTTCCATAATCCAAACGCCTCTCACAATTATTATTATTGATAATCGATGCCATGGTGCGGACATTTTTAAAGCTGTTCAGGTCAGAGTAAAAAACTCAACATCGGTACAACAGTATCTGCAGAGTAATTACTTTACCTCACTCTCATACTGAACTCAATGGAGCACACATCGTTTCCCTAGACAAATTACAAATCAAAGCTTCTTCTTAGAAAGTAAAACCCTGCCCGGACATTTATATAAATGAGTTCAAATGTAGTTAGGAACAATTGTTTTAAACAACAAGTAACACTGTATTTAAGTTACAAATCCAATCGTGTAGTCCTTGTTTTGTGCTGCATTTGATCGAACAAGATATGAGAGCATTGAGGGAAAAGAAATGAACTATTCATTGTTCATGGTTCATGGAGCAATGACAGACTGAGAAATGAAATGGCTTTATGTTTTGTTACGCCATAAGACTAGAGCAGAGAAGAGAGAAAGGGATTTTGTTCCGCCAAGGTCAATTGTTCCACGTTGATTGTATTATGAAGTGGAAAGGCGCTTGATAATAAGCTTTCTTAATAGCTGCATTTCAAAAGTTATTGGTGGGTACAACATTAACTGCA
Organism: Colistium nudipinnis; assembly: GCA_016785305.1. Classification (NCBI taxonomy): domain Eukaryota; kingdom Metazoa; phylum Chordata; class Actinopteri; order Pleuronectiformes; family Rhombosoleidae; genus Colistium; species Colistium nudipinnis. The sequence continues at coordinate 61,298 of JAFBJU010001075.1, forward strand.
GAGAATGGATTGTATTTTAAAGGTGGGAGTGGAGTCAACCTATTTTATTTTTATTGCCAAAACAAGTAACAGCATGGACAAAGCATTCATTTCTTTAGAGAACCAAAATCATTAAGGTAATTTGACAGAATCCATTATTTAAGACAGCGCCTTCTATTACATTTTCTAAAAGACTTTTTAATTAACATTTTTTTTCTGTTATGTGCATACACTAAGCTATTTCAAAGGCATTTGTCATCAAACAAGGTGGGAGAGAGGAATGCATTTATGTAACCAAAAACAGGTTTGATCCCTTATGGGAATAACCAGTGAAATAAGACTCATCCTGCTGAGTTTAAAGATAGATTTAAGATTGGTGACATCAGAGTTAATCCCATTATGGGGTCAAACTGGAGCCAGGGTGAAATAAAGGATATGTATACAGAGGAAATGGGATCAGTGCAGTAATTCAGCCAACCAAGCTATGTAGGGGTGATCTCACGGTTTAATGGATTAAACCCGTCAAGCTTTGATGATTAACCTGACCCCGTTGTTGGAGAGTTGCCCCTTTATACCTAAAAGCTTGAGAAGTATGTGTCTGTTCTCTATCCGGAAAACAATGGGAGGCTTGAATCCTGCAACCATGGCCACCGCCAGGCCCGTGGATGGCAGATGACGGGGGAGTTTGACTGGTACAACACGCCACACCATGACTCACAGATGGGAGCCAGCTCAGGCAGGATTTGTGACCATAATGGGAACGGCGGCTGTGCGTGTGCGCTGTATGTGTGTGTGTGTGTGTGTGTGTGCGTGCGTGTGTGTGCGCGTGCTCGTGTGTATGCTCGTCTTGTGAGGGTGTCTGTGACCACGTAAGGATACGTGTGGCGAAACCATGGTGTTGACTTTCAGCGGAAAAGGGGGAGGGGGGGTGGAGGACAGGCGATTTGACAAGTGTGTGATGCATGCTCCTGTGACGGCAGCAGCCATCAGAGAGCAGTAGGCTGTCAGAGACTGATAATCCAGACAGGAGGAGTTTACCACAACCAGTCACTGGGCCTAGCCCACAATTCAATAAAACCCATTTTAATACACAATCTGGAGAGCAAGAGCCTGTCTGTATTATTATAGCTATCATTTTTTTTATCAATATATATACCCTTGTTTCTACTATAGAGCTGAAATAATGTCCAGGCTCACCCAAGCATATCAACTAGAAATACAAGTAAAATCCGGTGAAAGCAAACATAAACCGGCAGTGTAAGACCGCCTCTGCCTTCAATATATATAACCAACATACATACATGCATGAGCAGCATGAGCTGTGAAGTAGGTTCTCGTCACTTTGTTTCATCAAATATGAAAATCAGGGGTTACAGTTAGCACTCCCTGTTCATCCGAAGAGTTCCTATTCATACTTTAAATTGGGTTTTTATGAACGCTAAACATACGGATGTTGTTTTAGGTGAATTCCATCTAGGGTTCGTATGCCAACAATCACCATGCTCCCATGACCAGGGACGGTAATTAGTGAGCAAGAATGAGCCAAATGTAATCCATTACTCTGCTTTCGAACAGACTCAATTACCTCTAGGTGTGAATATATGTGTGAGTGGTCTCTTTACGTTGGTGCCGTGATTGGCTGCCGACGTGTCCAGGGTCTACGCTGCCCCTAGCACGCAGTCAGCTGGGATTGGCTTCAGCTCCCCAATACCCTCAAATAACAAGCTGTATAGTTTGTAATCCATTACTCTGCGGTTTATGTTGTATGTTGTATGTTATATGTCGTATGTATACACACAAGCGCTGTACACCATGTAAAATTCCTGTGTACTTGTACATTTGGCGAATAAAGAGATTCTGATTCTGATTCTGATTCTGCTTTCGAACAGACTCAATTACCTCTAGGTGTGAATATATGTGTGAGTGGTCTCTTTACGTTGGTGCCGTGATTGGCTGCCGACGTGTCCAGGGTCTACGCTGCCCCTAGCACGCAGTCAGCTGGGATTGGCTTCAGCTCCCCAATACCCTCAAATAACAAGCTGTATAGTTAACGGATGGATGCGTTCAACCAGACACGTAGGAAACCTTTTTTTTTTTTAACATCCACTTTGTATCATTCTTCCTGAACAGAATTCTTGCACAAATGGATACATTGCCAATATATTTGGATTACATTTAACATATGATTAATGTGTATTTTATATTCTGCCTGCATAAGATTTAAACCAATTTAAATCTAAATGCACTGTGAAAAGGACTTCATGAATAGCATTTATGAATAGTATTATTTCTTTAAACTTGAACAAGTATGCGTGGTGAATGCAGTGATGTCACAAAATTGTGAGCTTCGAACTAAAATCCTGATAATACTAAATCGTATGCCAGAAAAGGTACAGATACAAAAGATATTGTGTCTGGTGTAATCTAAATACTGAAGATTAATCTTTGCATTTTTATACCTCCACATTGGTGACAGCCAGCGCCTCGAGGCATTATGTTTTCAGATTTCCGTCTTTACCATTCCTGTGAATAAAATATGTTCTTTTTTTTACCATTATACCAGGATATCTGACGACCACCTCTAGGGAATCCTTTCAAATTGTGTGTGAATGTCCATTTAAACTCACGAACTGATGAGTGACTGACTAATTTAACAGTCAGATGTCCCTCTCTTGATCATGATTTCAAATGTTTGCATTTTTTGTTTGAGGTGGTACAACCGCAAGGTTTTTCAATCTCAATGGGACGGAAAGTACAAGAGACGCTCGTTATTGACTTACTTCTCCAGAGACACCATGCACTAATAGTCAAGTGAAACGCTTCAATGATCAATGTTTTGGTTAGCTCAAGAAGCACAACGTCGGGCGACCTTCATAATACCAGAGGTTTATCACCTAAAAAAAAAGAAAACACAGAATCTTTGACACCTCGACATTATGCTTTCTGAACATGCTTCTGTATACAAATACGTACCAAGCTGTCACATTCCCGACTTGATGAGCTGAGACTGCATGTGTTTTACAAGCTATCAGATCTAACTAGGGGGAAAAACAACAAGCAGGAATGGATGTTCTGAGAAGGGTAATGATGATGGAGGACACCCTTTTACATTTAAAGCATGTTTGGCAGCCAGCTCACAAGTCTCGGATGGGTGTACCACACAAGCCAATTTTTCAGAAAAAAAACAGCCTGTAAATTGTATTTACAATGCAACGGAGCAGTGACTGACGAAAATGAAAATATTCTCATGATGTCCACATTGTCTACACACTTTCAGACTATAAGTTGATTTCATGTTCTAAGAAATGAAAATATTTGCGACTGTAAAGACTGGGAAAACACATGACATGCCATGAGAAGAGTAAAAGATAGTGCAAAGGATTCATAGTAAATACACTAAAGCATGCAGAAACAGCAGCATCTTTAAAATGCACATCTAGTCATTTTCTGCTACAGTATGTGCAGGCCAGTAAGAGGTGCCCGTACAGACCTTTAAATGTCTGACCTGACTATGGGAGTTCAAAGGGACAAGTGATGCACTGCAGCTTACAACCCACAGTCAACACAAACATGCAGAGCTCAGGAACGGCTTGAACATTCTACTGTGGCTTAAAGGATTTCCATGTCCAACATGTAAATCTACTCACTGACATGTTTCAAATGTTTATATAAGCTCAGACAAATTGAGAGAAGCACTGAGTACTTTACAAATACTAGCCATAATAATAAAAAAATCAGGCTTAAAAAAATCGTCTTATTTTTGATATCTTATGTACTTGTCCAATATTAACACGAAATGATCTTTTAAAGCACACAATTTGCATTTGTCAACATTACTATTGTAACCTCAAAATTCCAGCTGCAGTGATATATCAATATATCCTGCTGTAAGTGACAGTGAGAGAGTGCTATGGATAAGTGTTAAAAATAATTATAAATCCTATTCCTCAGCCATACTACTCTCGTGTGCATTACAGGGTGACTCCAAACCAGACATTCATCCACTGCCAGTTATCAGTTTGGAAAAAAAATCTAAATGGACATTGCACGAATGCTACACAAAATGTACTGTACTTCGGATAAAATACAGAAAAGTATTATGCTGCAGGAGTAGTTTTAGAAATGTCATTGTTTTTGTTTGGATGTTTTGTTTTTCAGTGTGACACCTGAATAGAATCCATTGTAACCACATAAATCTAAACAACAGCCTTCATTCTTCTTAAACTTGCAGCTACTTATCAATTCGACACAGCGTGTTTCATGCTCAAAGATCCTGGGTGTTGCTGTGGACTAATTAAATTCAAGATACAACATATGTTGTTTTCATTGTGTCGATCTTGCCAATTTTCTCCCAAATCTTTTTTTTTTTTACATTTATTACGACAATACATTGAAATGTCCTTAGTAAAGCCTGTCTGGAAATGAATTTCAATAAACATGGATTTGTTGATGTAACACCTACCTCAGAGCAATTGAAAAGCTTGTGTCAGATCATTTGTAATCAGATCAAGCTCTTGGTAGCCCACACACAAACAAGTGAGACCAAGAAAATGTTGACCCAAATCCAAGCACTGCCAGTGTAGATGAATAACACTACTTTTCATCTTCAAATTAAATAATACGGGCCTGTATGGCTGATTTAAAAACATGTCACTGAAATGGAGCGTGTGAATGGTACTTTTGAAAGTGCTTTACATGACAAACCAACTGGACTAAAGTAACACTTGAAGCTTAACTAAATCTATTTCAATTAAATAATGCCAAATAAGGGTAATTTCATGTTCTGTTTAAGAAGATCATAGCTGCCTCCTGAAGACAACATTTAATTTACTCCTTGCTGTTTATCTCTTGTGTTTCACATTAACCTAAACATACAACTACGAGAGAAAGTTCTGATCGATGAGTTAGTAGTGTAAAACAAAATCTGTGAGTGAAGCAAAGCTTTAAAACACACTGATGCCTGACCTGTGAGAAGACCTGAACAGCATACTTAGTTTACTTTATGTAATCCACGGCTGAGTTGCTGCTGCTGCTGCTATAGCAGCTTCCATGCCTGATAAATGACTTTGCAGTTTTAATGGACTCAAAACTTAATAAATCTTAACCATTTCCTTGAAATCTGCACGGTTCCACAAGGCCATAAATATCTTTTCACACAATGACGTCCAAACTGCTGGAGAATGGCCAGCTTGGAGTATATTTTGTGTTTTGTTTGATGATTTTAATGCTCCACCTAAGGGCACAGATCCACACCCACTAAAACACTGTGGCCATGAATAATGCCCAAATCCCTCTGCACAGCTCCCATGTGAAATGTAGTTTAAAATGTTAAATTAAGCTTAAAAATCAACGAAAACCACAACAAATAACTTTCCTTGTTACTGTAAGAGCAGCCTCATTAACTTAAAAGGTCTCGTGATTTAAATGGTGATTTGATGGGGTTTTGCATAAGAAGATGTATATACAGTGTATGTTCGTATTTGTTATTAGGAGTATATGTGTTTTTTTAGGGCCGAATGACACATGGCCAGGCCAAGTACAGGCAAGAAATTGTGCCATAACAATGTGGGGTGATCTAGCAGTTGGTACAAGAATAGAAGATGGTGAGTAGATTCCTAGAAAAATAAGGAGAAGCCGTTTACCATTCTGTCCCTGTCTCAACGGTTATGTTGGGGCACATTCTTGGAAGGTGGTATACCGGCCACTGCATGAGGGTAGCGTATATGGGGAAATTATGGCGGAAATATACTTCACCTGGGCAGTGGCTATGAGGGAAAAAGCTTGCTATTTAGGAGCTTATCCTTTTTGGTATTTTAACCCTAAGTTAGACAGTTTGCAGTCCACACTGACAGCCATAATTATAGCTTTGAATCCAAGTGCAACTCATAAAACCACATGATCGAGGAAACTTCAAATTGTGGGATAATATTAATGCAGCAATGGGGGGCAGAATAAAGTTAAAGAGATTGAAAGATGAAAGAGAGACCAAACTAAACACCATTAAAAGTTCTTAATAGTGATGAATTAAAAATAGAGATCTACCCATTTGATTCTTCATTTCTGATATTGATTAAGCAATATTTATAATGTATTTTAAAAGCTGTTTGCTACTAACTCTGTAAGTGGTGTAAGTGATGGTTGCTATAATTTTCAACCTGGCTCAGATATGGCCCTTGGAAAACAAATACATAGGAATACCAAATTATTGAAAAGCATGATGAAAAGTGTCAGATCTGTGCATATTTGCGTGATCACTGATGTCCAATCTGGCATTTTCTGCAGCATCATTAATGATACTGGTATGGGTATTGGAACATCTCTCATTAAAAAATTCAGCTGACTACAACAGTTTTTGTCGTGACATCACTGCCCATTCCACAGTACAGCTTCTGAATGTGTGGATTGAGCACTTTGTGGCTGTCACTGCATTCATATAGCACCTAGAACTGCTTTATATTACAAAAAGATATGCAAATCTCCCTTTCAATAATGTGGGACCTTTAAGAAAATGTCAATCTTAATATGAATGTATGGGGTTGATTAAAAGTTGCTTAGGTGGCTTGGATATCCTGCTTGTCAAATCCCCATGAGATTCCCTTCCAGGCTCACTTAAAATTCATGCTCTCAGCCACCGGTGTGGCTCGCTGAAGAAAACAAAATAGGGAAGGAAGTCGGAAGCTGACTGTCACGGAATCAAGAATCACCGCCGCACTCTAATGGCAGCGTTGGAAAAAAAACAAAAAAACAGCCATAGATGACAAGGAATAAATGATCACCCTCTCGAACCAATGTTGCGAAATGCAAACAACGGCAGAATCCATAAATGATAAACCTTGCATGTCTGAGAAAGATTTGACAAAGGTGTACGTGTGTGTAGGTGTAGCACTAATGGAGCTCTCTTCTAAGAGGCAGCTCTTTCAATCGCCTGATGAAAGCAGCCTGCACCTTCGGCAGAGGGAATACACTGGTATGCTTGCACAACACTTTTATTCCAAGAATAACTCTAGGTTGCTTTTTTTCCCAGCTGTATAGCTTCTGCTTTCCAATTTCCTTTATCACCAAACGGTTTGATGTTCACGTAATCTGCATACAAGCAGTAGCCAGTGGTCCGCCAACTTGTGATGGGGTTATTTTAAAACTGACACTTGACCAAGAACACTCGGACACAGTTAGAAACTGCTCAACTCAGCATAGTAAATCACACTTTCCCTAAAGCTTACCGGTGATGACTATGTGTGTTGAATGCAGCCCGCATGGGGACCACAACAAGGCAATTAGCCCTGTAACCATCTCTAAGTAGACCATTATTTTTATCCTATAAAGCAGTCATGCTCTCCACTGTCAAGCTGGAAAAAAAAAAAAAAAAATAGGAGCACGTTGATGCATGTTGGCCGTCGTCACCGTCAGAGAAAGACAGCTTCCAAGACAAAAGGAGACAGGCCGAAAACAGCCCCATGGGTAACTTAGCCTGCACGTAGTTAAGAGAGCTGTGAGTTAAAATTCAGTGCATGCTTTTAATTAATGACAGACAGCAAGTGGATGGGTGAGGACGAGGGAAGAGCGACTACAGACAATCAACATAAATATTCCGCTGCAGGATCTGGAGAGAAGGCACCAGCAGGCACCGGAATGTCAACCTAGGGTCTGATTAATGAGGGCCGTGTAGTCTAGAGGTGCTTTTATTCGTGGTCGCTCAGCTCTCCACTCAGCTCCAGGCACCTCAAAAGTGGATTACTCCCCTGCAAATTCACTCATTATAAATCATACAGTTAGACTTTATCTCCAGGTATATCATTGTTCTGTCTACATTTTCAATCTATAAACAAAGAAACACTATTGTGGAATATTATTTTGGGTTAGGTTTCTTCAGAGAGATATATAAAGATAGATCTACTTATATATATATATATATAATATACAGTATATACATATAGATAGATAGATAGATAGATAGATAGATAGATAGATAGATAGATAGATACATAGATAGATAGATAGATAGATAGATAGATAGATAGAAAGATAGATAGATAAAAATGTTGATTTGTTATGGCAAAATAAAATATATGATGATACAAATAGTAACACAGAACGCAGAATGTAAAGTGTTTATAAATGAGCCTCCATTAATCCCCTCAAAAAAGCTTAAAAATGAGAAAGAGCAGTCTGTCATGCAGATGTAAAGACAATAAATTACCTTGGATGAAAAAGCCTGCTGTGACAGAATCTTGGAGGACAGGGGACATCTTTAATCTTGGAACTGTTGTGTGCAATATAATATTAATCCCATACGAATGGGGGAATTGTTAAGTCCCTCCAATGACCAAGCTCCTAGCTGCACATCAGTATTTGACATGGCAATCACAATCATTTGTTGTGCAACTGTGTAGCTGTCTATGTTAGTGTTAGTGTTGGTGATTTGATGTGAAGCACAGCCTAATATTTGGTTGTGATGCACGTGGAGAAAAAAAAAGGAATGCAATACAATTTAGAAATGTGTCCATGCCCTCCGTTCACCAATCAGAGCCAAAGGTTTTTCAACATTTGTTACAATTTTTCACATTCTACCCTTTGGCTGTAATTGCTATGTCGGAACAATATTTCCTGGAAAACTGCTCGTCTTTCATACTCTTTTAAACAATATAGTTCTAATTTTGCAAAATAAACAAACACAGAAGGTGGTTCACACATGAAAGAGATTGAATTTAAATAATATAATTAGAGATTACATTTAAAAATAAATAAAATAAAATTACAGTAGTCATAAGATGTAAGTCTTCTAGGGTCAATGGATGTGTCATATTTTTTGTTGTTTGTATGGGACAAAACCTTTAATTGGACCATTAATTCACATAATCTATTCAAGGAATGTCAATATACGAGCTACAGTCATTTGCTGTTGCATGTAATCTGCAATAAATGGTATTTCATACGTCGAACTGGCATTCGATAATGTCGACAATTAAATATGGTGGCTGATGTCAAAAGAAAAAAACACAAAATCCAAATGCGTAATTAATAATTAAGTGTTCAAATATGTTTCTATGGCAGGTGCAGGCCTGCACTGATCCTCTTCAACCTAAAATGAGTTGTTGTAGGCAGTGGCACACTGTCAAACTTCAATCGGCCGTAGACGATCCCTAAGTGTAGCCTCACTCCAGCCTAATTTAAATACTGCATCTGGGAGTGCTCTGACATTGAACTTTCCACACTTTTTTTTTCATATCTCGCAGTCACCTGGCGCTGAAATGTTTCTTTGTGTTTTGACACAAATTAATTTTGTTTCAAGTCCATGAGCAGCAGGTGTATGCAATATTAAATGGAAAACGTTTCTCATGCTAAACTACAGCAGCAGTAATTGGTCACAGTCATTTTTGTTTTTTACAAATATTTTTTGCTCGAAGAACACAAAGGAAGGATGCTAGCTCGAAAGATCTTAAGTCTAAGTTTGTGTCAAAAAATTAATGTTTGGGGTTGAATGCGCCATCTAAGCATCAACACTTTCTGAGACACAGTAAGAAAATACATGACATGAGCCCTTCTCAAGCTGAGAGATAGTGTTTGACGGGGATTGGAGATGTTGCCCCACTTTCTGCACAGCACCATGGGATCGGTCCTCACTCTTCTAGCCTCGCCTGGTTGAAAACAGAGAGCCAGCCACAGTGAAACAACTGCACTAAATACAGCCCTCTAGTTACCATAGAAACCAGCACTGGTGCATCCCTGACTAGTCCTACTGTATCTCATTTTGCACTTGACCCAGAAAAACACTAGGAGGTGGATGCTTAATATCTTCCCCGTCAAAATTAGAGAACAGGTGACATAAGAGCAATGCGGTGAATGAGGAATAAGCAGAAGACCCGGAGACAAAAGGGAAAGATGCAGCGGTGTGAAAAGGATACTCTATCCTCTATCCTGTAAGCATGCATGCAGGTGGTGATGCCGAAGGCTCTTGGGCGAGAGTGAATTTACAGTGACAACAACATAAAGTACTGCCGCAAGGCTGGCCATAGCTAAAGTGGACAGGACAGCATATGAGCGCGTTTGAGATACATCACGTTCTACTTCCGCTGACACCTTTCCAAAGCTAAAGGACAGTGCGACACCATTTTTTTTTAAAGAAATAGGGTGGCAACCCTGTTATTAAAGTTATATAATGCAAGGTGCTGCACTGCATCAAACAGCGTTGTTTTAAGACAGCACTACCCCGCTGAATTTAAAAGACCCTGACACAGGTTAGATTAAGTTCATTAGAAATCATCCAGTCGTCTAAAAAATGATGATACATGAATTGTGTGTGTATGGAGCGACACAAGTCAATTATTGAGGCGCTCAGGTCTTAATTATAAACTTTGCCAAATATGTTGCTGTTCTATGGAACTGCATAATCACCAGGCTTTTCACCAGGTTAAGTCATTTTTACACAGTGCTCAGTTCCACAGAGGCATCATTATAGTATCCAAATAAGTCAGGAGTAGCCCATTATTTTGCAGTCAGACTTTATTCCAGTGAACATGATAAAGCTTCTGCCTCCTTACCACCGTTTTTAACAATACTCAATAGTTCCCGCAAGTCTCATTAAATAAAAAAAAATAAAAAAACACCAAATACATGTTATTTGCTTTGAGTACCATTACAATGGGAATGATCACACTAAATGAAGTAGAAAGAAGGCTACATTTGGGCTGTGGGCACCAAGTACATGCACAGGCTCAAACACTATCAAGGCAACAAGTCACAACTGATCTCTAAAGTCTTCACACTTCAAAGGAATTACAGCCGCTTGTAATCCAATTTTGTGGCTTAGGGTCAGACTATAGACTGAGTTCACAGAAAAGTGACATTAGCTGGGGAGGGGGGGGGTATGTTTTCATAAAAAGGAACTTTTGAAATCAGCACATACAATAAAAACTAATTTCAATGCAGCAATAAGAGCACAAATTGATGACTGTTCAATACATTTCCCATGATAAATCTTTTAAAGCACAAACTTTGTTTCTGAGAATAATGGCTACATTTTATATAACAATATAAGGGAGGAAAGTCATTTTATATGCAGACTGTATGGAGTGTGTGGTACTAGAGGTTTCAATTTCTGTAAACACTTAGGAAATAAAGGTGGCACTCAAACCACCACCAGCTCACTGATTACACATAAATGTCCCAAAATATCATGACATTTAAATATTTTGTGACTGTTTTTGTCAAATAAAGTGCTGCCTTCTCTGGAGAAGAAAAGAACATTGCATGACATGTGCATTCATTTACTGCTGATCTTTGAGTAGTTTACAACGAAAAATGCCCAACATCTCACTAATGTGAGGCATTTTCCGTTACATGTGACAGTAAATTGAATGTTTAAGAATTTTAAAGTGAATATGTCACCATGAGCTTTAGAAAAAACAATTCACAGCATTGTCTGAAACATAAAAGACAAATCCATTGTTTTAAGTATTGTGGCTGCATCCTCATTTGCTATTTTATTTCATATTACATTAATACATTTTGACACCTGCATTGCATATTAGACACACATCGCGCATTGTCCTATTCTGTGTGGAACAGTATGATGTGGTATATTTATAGCTTATGCTGCCATCTGTTTTGGAAAAGAGATGTTGAAATAATTAGTTCACCAGAACAGTCGTACTGATTAGAAAATGTCATAGCTTTAAGGCCGCATCTAACAGCTGTTTGCATTACTGTATATTCTGCAGATTTTTTAATTGTTGGTAATAAAATGTCACACATTTTAAAAAGGGTCACATTTGTGTATGAAATGTGCTTCAAATTGCATTATTATATTAACTGTCCAAGGTGAAAATCATACAAAAATATTTTGTATGATTTTCCATGATTTATTATTACATAAGACACAAGTATCAAAGAGAGACTTGACCTAGGTTATTTTAAACAACGTAAATTACTCATCGATTTATCAGATATAGATTAATTTATGATATTATTTATACATAAATTCTACTTTCTCCTTCTCCCTTTTTTAAGAGAACAGAAAAATAGGCGGCTATACAAAAGCTCCCTCATGACTGATACATATTCTATGTCAGTGTTCTCTCAGTGCACTGTGTCCCGCTGCTGCCCCTCTCTCAGCACCACCTTAAGTGGCTGCATGTGCACAGACAGTTTAAGATTTGAACCTCTCGTCCTCTCCCTTTTGTCTCCCACCATTTTCTTATCCTTCAAAAGGGGGGGGGGGGGGGGGGGGGGGGGTTGCAGCACACAGCCACATTCCTCATAGGAATGCACACTATTTTTTTTTAAATGGTGTGCTCCTCTTTTATAGCAATGGGCAATCAAGTATTCAGCAACAAACAAGCTAATGATTGAAGAAATGTAGTGGCAAATTGGACACATTTCTGGGTATTTTTTTTCCCACTGAGAAGCGGTATTCCATAATGAAATTGCGTAAGCACAGCAATGTTTTTGTCTCTAATGGAAATTTGAATGGCACTGTCGTATAAGCCTTTGCTGGATAGGGCTGAGACTGCAGTAAGGGCCTGGCAGCATCATATTACACAGTGTGAGCAGTATGGCACAGGACCACTGCAGTCTTTCTAAGTGGTCCTTGAGAGCAAAGCTGGAGAAAAAATGACACAGGTCCCAGATGAGACATCACTGCTAAAAAGTGCAAGGAAGGAGCATAAAAAACAATATGTGACACAATGAGCTTAAACGATGGGTGATTTTTTCACCAACCATGAAAGAAAAATCGCCACCATCACAGCTCACAGAATTTTACAAACATGTTGTGCCCTAAAGAAGAGTGGAGCAGTTGGAATTATTTTTATGGGGACTAAAGTGGCTTCTCTTCCTTGATCAATACACATCCACATTCCCATCACAGGTACAATTTCAACTGATCACAGAGAGGCAGAAGATTCAATGAGGGTTGATAAGATCATTTTAAAAATCCATCAGAAAGGTTTAAAGAAATGAAAACGAGACTGGGTGTGTATGCCCAAAATCTTCAAGGGAAACAATGTAGATTTTGTACTGAATGAGAAACACTGTTGAATACCTTTGAGATGATTTTACAGACATCAAATAGAAAGTTAATGATTCCTCAGCTTAACATGAAGCAAAATCTATAGGACTTTGGATCGATTGAAAAAAAATGTAATGCATCTAAAAATGTTTTTAATAGATTAGAAAAAGTTTTTAATTGACTCATTTAACAGCTTATCTTTTTCTTATAGTCATAAGAGCAAAACAATTTCAGGCAATTGCTATTGTTCACCAGATATAATATAAAGGGTGCTTTAAAAATTAAAATAATCTCTTGAGCAATCTCATTTTGAGCTTGGAGACAGTTCTTTAATAGTTTAAGAAATTGGTTGACAGGGAGAGTCTAATGAAAAGATGTAATTGGTTGCACCATGGGAAGTAGTGGATGCTGTATATTTTGAGGCTTGACCTGAATAAAAGTTTGGAAGGCTTGGGCCTCTGCTGCATAGATTTGGACAATTTTTTATTATTTTTTTTACTTATCCCTGAACTTTATTGAAGATTAAACACCAACTTGCCAGATTGCTCTGTTATACTTACCGTACTTTCAAAATAATGAATGGCCTTTTTTAACAAAAGAAAAAAACACTATCCAATACTTAATAATACACCAATAATGTTATTATTGTTTAGTAGCTGCAATTAATTTATAATTTTATCCGAGTTGTCTATGTTCAGGATTTTTATGGACATTATTACTTATATTAACTAGACGGACTAAGCTTATAACATACAGTAATTCAGACACATGCATCTGAAAGCTAATCATGGCTGGCCTCTGATGTACAGCATATGGACTCACAGCAGACCCCATTAGCATGGGTGATTAACTGGCCAGGTTAAGTGTCTTACACTTAAGGCCTAACGATGCCATCCACCTCTAGGGATCAAGATGCCTGAACGGCAAAACCTCTTGTCTCCCAAATCAGCTGACGAGCAGGGTGCCAGCTCCGGTGTTGGTGACACATCGCACAGATTAGGTAACTGTTTGTGGTTATACGACTGAACGTGAGAAGTGACGAAGCCGGGAGCCGACGTCAGCAAGGATTGAGTCGGAGGGAAATGTGTCACAACAGCGCGTCTGAGGGAAACTGAGATAATTCCTCCTGGGTTGAAACACGCCCATCTCACATTCAAATTTAATGAGGGCATGTTGGGAAAAAGTCATGGAGGAGTTGAGGTGGTGGTAATAGGGTGGCAGCCTCAACCCATTAAAGCAACTTAAAGAAAATCAATTTTGAATCTAGAGTTCAAAGTCAGTGGTTGACTGGGAGCCTGAGTGAGCCGCCACAAGGGATTTCTCTCTTTGCATCGCGTATTCTTCTTTATGAGTCTTCGAGGCACATCACGCCACGTAGTCTTTTCAGATAATCTTCGGACGAGTTAGATATTATGAGCTAGATTTTATTTGGGACTTGTTTCTGCGTAACCCTGCTTGAAAGTATCACACAACACACAAACAGCAGTGTGCAGTGACCAGGAGATAGGAGGTCATAGTGCCTCCAGAGGCCCTCTCATTCTCTGAAAGCACGGTAAAGTTTTGGCAGAGCAATTCCAGGCAGAGAAAAGGATGCTTTTCCCCATTAGACGCTGTTGTTCTTGTGCAATTCTTTCAGGATCCATTGCTTTTACCTTTACATGCCACAATAGGTTTTCAGTAAGACGAAATTCCCCTGTAAAGGTAACGTCAGACTACTACTTTCACTTCCTTGAACTCCCCAAATACCTTTTATGGCTGCCGGTCAATTGACTCCTCAAAAGACAAAGAGGGAGAGAGAGAGAGGAGAGGGAGAGAAGCCGAGCAGGAGAGAGGGAGACGGCCATGTCACGCTGCTGTTGTCGGAAAAGTGCCACAGTTTCAAGCTGGATGCCTCTGAGCAGTTGCATGACCGGCCTCTTCTTGAAAGAGCTGCTCGTTCACTGATACATCAAAAGTCTGTCAGAAGCAAAGGGATGAATCCTTCTGGATCCAAATCCAGCCTGTTCTTAGAAACAGCAGGGGAATGAATCTATTACAGCGTGACGATTCATTAGCTGAATGTCAGGCACTAAGTGTGCACTGCCAGAGCCTTGCCTTTCAACCACAGTTCCCGATATGAAAGAAGACCTTTAGTACGACTTGAGTCATCCACATGATAATTTAATAACTAGCTATAATAGTGTTCCGTATTTGGATAAGGGATTTTCACTGAAAATTCATCTGTCAACCTTTGCCCTCAATAAAAGGATTTTTTTTTCTGAAAGTGGAAGATTTTTCCGATAGTCAGAACATGAGAATCTGCCTCTCAAAGAGTTTATAGCTCTGTTCAGCCCGATAATTTGATACAACGTTGTAACATCATTAAAAAAACATTCTATATATATTAAACGTATCTTATTTGCAAATCCCTATTATTTTATATCTGCATGGAGAAATATGCAAATATGCAACAGAGTTATCCATTTCGTTAACAGCATTGTTCGTGCATTTAAAACAAAAAGCAGGGGGGAGACTAAGGTGACTGACATTACTATTGTAATGTGTAACATTGTGTAATTTGACGTACTGAAAGGAAATGTAGTTAAAAATGTTCTTCATTAAATTAAACACATTCATGTCAGGCAAATCTCTATAATTTAACAAGCTTACGTGTTTGTTGTTCGTGCCTTCAAATCCATATTCATTCATGATAAAATCTCCTCATAGCAAACACTTGATTATACTTGATCACGACATTTGTCCAAAAGCTGATGCCAAAATCCTAACATCATTGTCTTTTTCCTGAATGTTGAATGAAAATAGTGTTGTAAGTAGATTTGCTAAATTACCAGCGACCATGACTCGCCATGCCCATATATTGTATGGGGGTCAGTGTGGGATTGAGTAAGTCCACCCTCTTCTGTTTTGCAGAATCTCATTCACAAGCAAAGATAAGAAGATGAAGGTAAACGTGTTATTGTTCCAGCAGCATCTTTATCTGTCCCTCACAGAGCATTTCACTTCAAACACTATAAAGGCTGACATTCCTCGTTAAAGCCCCATGGCCATTTTGGGCAGTAGAAATATGAGGCCCATTGCATATAAAAAGAAGGTCCAGAATTCTGTTTTTAATAGTTAATCTTAAAGTCACTGCTGGTAAGTGATATTCACGCTCTCTGCATGCTAATTTTCACAGACGCTGTCCTTGAGAACCATTTGATTAATAATAGATGCAGTGTGACTATATGCCCGTAGCGGAAGCGAGCTATAGAGCAGTGAACTGCAACACTGGGCCTGAATATGTGGCACCGTCCATCTCCATGTCCTAAATGTAGTGTTTAAATTAACCGGGACAATTAAGCGTTCAAGTTTGCCATGTTACATTAGTCCTCTAATGTGGTTGTGCAGCAACAGCATGCAGGAAATCAGTGAAATATGATCATGTAGTCAGAGCCAGCCCTGCAGCTACACATCTGCAGCAGCTGCCTGTAGCATGCCTCGTCCATGTGAGATGGTAAAGAATATGGGCTACAATATCCACTTTTCTTTTGATTTATTTATTTATTTTTTGTACAATATTCATCATTAGGAAAACTATGGATTCCCCGTACTATTCCAATCCTACTACTATAAATAAAAAGAAATGGATGAAATGTGAAAGCTATTTATAAAATCTATAAATAAAACACCACACGGCTCGGCTCCAAAAATAAATACAAGATAGAAAACAGAAAGCAGACTTGGGTTGTTGGGTGAGACACTGTGGTGATAACATGAGAGTATTTTAGCCCGTGATTGTGATCTGAGAAGAGTCACAAACGTAAATGCATACCGTGCAAATGGTCCAGGGTTTTCAACCAGGGAGTTCAACCCAGCGATTCCTTTCTCTGCAACACCATTTGTTCCTTTTATGTTCATTGAGTGCACTAGATCCCCCTAAAATATTCTTCAAATCTCATCCAGAGTATGGGCTCCAGAGTTGCATGCGCTGTTTGAACCACTTTCAAAGTGGATGGACAGATGGAACTTTATTGTAACTCTAAAAACGGATCTGGGGGGGAAATGGTGGATGAAGAAATTTCCGCCTGACAAAAGGATACATTTATTGGCACTTAGCCGGTTGCTATATGCCGTACACCATAGTGATAGGCACCATTTGCTCTAATGGGCGCCGCAGTCTTAATTCACTACCTCCCGGAAATAGAAATGTTGACTATTCTCGTCCTGTTCACTGGGTAGTTGTGGTGAAACAAACGTCACGATCTAGAAATTCAATGATTGTCATGTCACGTAATGTTATTCCAGATGTTGCTTTACGGGTAGAAAATGAGCCTCTTCTTCCAGGTTCTGGTAACCGTTGGGGGAAATGCAGAGTGCAGAGGCAGTCCTGAAGGATGGGAGCTGCCAAAGATTCCACCTTGCGTGCAGCCACAAAACACTCGGGACATGTTGATTTAATGACAAAAACAAGGTCCCCCCTCAGCGTGAGTCAATGCCGGTGTGAAACACTGCTCAAACAGGATATTTCTCTCTTTACTGGTGCTCATCTCTCAAAGGTAATGGCTTGGAAAATTTGGGTGTCTTTAAACAGCAACAGGGACTACAAGGCCATTACACCGTTCCTTATCCTCCTGACATTGCCGTCACAGCTCAGACAGGTTGACATAAAAGGGTCGCAGGCTCATAGCATGCTCATCAGCGGTACAGTCCAAATGAAGAAGAGCTAAGGTTTAAAGATTTAATTAGGAGATGTTGCCAGGGTAAACTGCACACAGCGGCTTGCTTCGGTGTCAATCCTAACCAGTGCTCCTATCGTAATCATTTCCAGCACTTACAGGATGTGTGAAAATGAAATCTTGGCAGCGGCACTAGGTGACAGCTCAGCCTCCGTCTGCTGCAGCACTTCCACTTTATACACTGCTACCTTTATGTCTCTATGATTTCAGGTTCAGAAAGCGCTGTAATCCGATAGGTGATCGGGCTCTCCGGCAAGCCACCTATTAAAGATGCTGAGAATATATATCTGTGCACCCCGAGAACATGTGGTCAATAGTTGGTGTACAAGACTTACCTCGCTAAGCCGGCTTATACTTTAGCTCATAGCACTTCTAAGCCTCTTAACGAGTAAGCCCAAAACTGAGCTAATTATTCATGGACAGCCTCCGTTTCATGGAACACAGCCACGTATGAGAACCTTAAATGTGTCATTTTGTACCGAAATGTATGGAAACTGTTTAATTGCCTATTTCAGAAACCATGCAGGGATTCATGAAGTAACAGCGCTCTCTCCTACTGGTTAGTATTCTAACACTATTCCTGGGCTTCCGTCAAGGCCTGGTGAGCTCAAACAATGCCACAGAAATCTTAATCATTTCAATTTCACTTGTAAGTCAGTTGAAGCCGCGATTGCTCTAATGCTTATTAAGTCAAGGCCAGCTTTTGTCCCCACAGAACTAAAAGCTGACTCACATGATTAATTGTTATTCATCTCAATATGGCTTTCCTATGTGACTTTGACATTTGAATTAAGCACATTTAAAGTCAAAAATCTTTCATGATGCTTCTGTGTGATGTTGCTGTCGTCACCATAAATAGGATTAAAAAATCAGATTAGAGAAAAATAATGTAGTGTTTATTTATTTATTCCAAACTAATTCCCAGTGTCCTAGGGACTAATAAATGATAGCTCCAATGTATAAATTATACTTCGGAACACCTCTGAGCATATTTCATGTTATTACATTCACGTTATTAATTAATTCAGCTTTCTTGATAATTGTGTATTTTCAAGATTATGGGGCTAGAAAATAAATTCTTGAACAAGACTTTGCATCCTCCGAAAAAAAGGACGCATTCCTGAATTTGAAATCTGTAAATGACAGACATATTATTAATCTAGGAAAGATAATTCATTATATTATAAAATGAAATTATTCTGCCTACCCCAGTCTGTCTCTTTTCATTTTCCCATGTAAGTGAATTGCTTGCTGAGACACTGTATCACCTGTCAAACCAATTGCATAACTTCATTCTGGTTATCAGCATACAACCTAAAACTAATTTATGAAAAAGAATTGGATCACCTGTGAGGATCATTGTTGCGGAAAATAAACATAATTGTCTATGTACGATCCGACTATAATCTGATCCAACGTAATTAACAGGGAGTTCCAGAAAACTCCATGTAAAATATTACTGTGGAAATGATTACATATTTGAATAATACTCACGGAAGCTTTTGTATAGCAACCATAATGAACTTTGATTCTACTTTCATTATAATTGGATGGACAGTGGGAAAATGGTGAATGTAGGTGTGCATTAGCTGGTTTTTAGAAAGTACATTAAATAGCAATGAGGCACAAGCTGATATGAGGAGAGGAAGAGCTACCCGTCAAATTAAGCATAGTGTTTGCGTGAAATACTATAGCCGCCACACCACTAAGCTATTGTCAAAGCAGCTTAAGTCAATAGTGCAGTTACTGACTTACATGATATATGATCACGATGAGCTAATCATTTCAGGAATTCAAATTAGGATGTACACACACATGTACAATCTATGGGCCATGGTATACTTATCAACCATTTTATTGATTGACATCACAATCTACATTTACTTGTTAAATGTTGACTATTGCATGACAACAAACAAGGGAAATAAACAACTTAACCCGAAACAGACTTGTTGAGCTGGTCAGTCCAACGTACTTCAGTACTTTTTATTTTCATGTGCAACAAAATATTGTAATGCCATGAAACTTTCTAAGGATTTTCGTGGTTCCACAAGATAAAAAATAGTGACCGTTGTAATGATATTCAGACATTTATGGTTCTGAGACATTAAATCCTAACAACTTTGGCTTTGTGCTTTTGTTTTTTCTTATAGCAACACAGCAGGGCTGTTCGAATCACAGATTTTGCTCACATACACACCTGCCCTCAGAGAGTGACAAGCATATGAGACACATTTTGACAAATGACAAAAGGAGACGGGCCGGTCGGGCCAGGTTTGAGTCATGTTGGTTGGGCTAGCCTGAATGTGTGGGTAGCACCGCAGATTAGGTTTTTCAATGTTGTTTTGTACCTTTGTCTTTTGCACTGCACAAATCTTACATCAGGGAAAACAAAGGTTCAGGTCGGGCTGGTTAACTACTCTTATGCTCGGTCGCGTTCAGATATAAAACATGGCCTAAGCCGGACTCCAGTGTGCATCTGGTGAAACAATCTAATTGTTAATTTAAACCTGCAATAATGTGATTACAGTGCCCTTTCCGTTCACTATCATGGCAGTAAAAAAAATGTATGATTACTATTATAGGCTGAGAGCATCATAGTGACTGTAAAGGTTCCTGTACGGTTCTGTTCATTTCATAGGGCCCCGTTCATCACGTAAAACATATTTCAACTAGTGAGTGAAAAAATGTGAAGCCTATGTGCTTGTACCAGAATGATAAAGCCATAGACTCATCAACCATATGTTACACTAGCGATTAGACCACAGCCATGCTGAGAGAAGCGCTATCCCCTCAAGTCAAACATGGAGGTGCATCTGTTTTGGATGAGGCTTGTTTTATGTCTCTGCATCTGGTTTCAAAATATACCCTGCATTGAATGGTGACTTTTTTAATCATCCATTTAAATCATTCCATTTATTCACAGTCAGGATTTTCTGTGATAGATTAAGATGTAGCTCCTACCACTATTTGTCAGATAAGTGTTCTTTTTTTTCTTACTGTTATAAATATGTTTTTTGGCTGATTACAGTGAATAAAGAAGGAAGAAAGAGAAAATGCTGATATGTATCAAACTATCCTTGTTGGATTGAAACACAGCAGCAGCACACAGCATTTCACAATTACACGGTGCACACTTCATCCAGCTGAGCCACCGGGATGCTACAAACAACCGACAGCTTTGAGGGATGTTTGCTGCCATGGCAACAACACAAATGACACTGATCTGTGCCTTATCAATAGGCCTGCAATGAAAAGAAACCCAAAGAACTTAAGCCACAAAGCCTTCGCGAGTGAGATGGAGCTAATGTCATTGTCAACAGACACAGCGAGTTTGAGGAGCCATAAATATCTCTACCACTCCATGGGATTCCAACAGAAGAGCTTGTCTATTTTTCAAATGTATTCAAAATAATTTTTCTTTTTTCACCTGAAGAAGGCCAAATTACACATTACCAGCTATTTCGGCTCCCGAGCGTCACAAAGCTTAAACAGAAATGTCTTAACATTAATCTCAATAAATTCCTTTAAATGTGGGATTTAAAATTGAATTTTCACGTGGGGATCATCATTATAGACCATAACATGCAAAAACGCATCTCAATGTCTAATACGACAAAGTCTCTGCCCCACAGCTACTCAACTGACAGCCGACTGCCAAGCTCCCTGCTTGCTCAGCTGTCTAATCTGAGAATTACTGACAAGTCAAAATGACTATTGTCGATGTAAAGACATTCATGAGGAATTATTTCCACAATTCCAAGATTGAGTATGACACTCAAGGCCATAACAGACTCAACACTTTCAACGAACACATGTTCCTCTTGTCAGCGTATAATTCAAACTTTTATGCTACTTGTTAAACAATTACCGGTACGCCATATTTAAAACAATGTCACGATTGTTGAAATCGTTAATAACATTTATATTAGGGTGTTGTTGTCATTTGTTTTTAATCCTGACTTTAAGCAATGGTGTTTCTAAGCTGCCGGTGTTGTGTAAATACATTGACTTCGAGAAACAAAGGAAGCACTTGACTGCAGAATTTCTTATCACTCAGTCGATTTTTTTCCATAACCATGGAAGAGGTAACCATCTGCCATTGCTGAGCTACTGACATGTGCTCATTCTGTCTGAGGATTTCTCTCAGACGTTATCTCCTTTTCATCCTGAGCTGGGGCTTTATTTCCTCTGAGACATGCACTCAAAAAGCAGCACCCAGTCATCGAGCAAAACAAAGTACGAGAGAAGAGGAATGGGCAACTGTTGCACAACTTTAAGTTGTGTAATTCATTCTCTATTGTCAAGACCCTCCCTGAGAGCATCATCTTAATTGGTTTAATGAATTCTACAGTTTTTATTGAAAATAAATAGCACGGCATGTTAAGCAGAATAACATGTCGTCTTATTGTGAGCAGTGAATGTGTACATATTTCAAAGCATACATTTTATGTCTCCATCTACCACTGGGACAGGAAGTGGCATAAACAGAAGTGAAAAACATGTGCAAACTTTTTTGTGAAATGTGAGGTGGGAGAAGCTTAGCTGAGTCAATAACTGTTGTTGAGATTGAAATTTCACCTCAGCGATGAGCTCAGCCTGACAAATTTGAATTGCCTTTGGTTAGGAGGATTAGTAGTTCCAGAAACTAACACAATCAACATAATCACATCTTCTCTGAAGCATGATCTTAGACACTTTCAGGGAGATTTGTTTACATAAAAAAGATTTTCCTGAAGCTATGAAAACTGGAGAGACACTTCAGTAATCTTTAAAGTGACACTTTATATTAATTTTTTCCAGTTTGAATACTTTTTTTCTGAAAATATGAAACTGAATAAATATAAAATAATAAAAAGTATTCATGTAAAAATAATAAAACCCAATATGAAATGGTTGTCTCGTTCTACAACTGAGGATTTTAATGAATTCTTACTAAGGATATCTGATTCATTGTGAAGGTAATTGTTCATGTTAAAACGCCAAACTTTCCCTTTTGTATCTCCTTAATTGAGAGAAATTGTTCTCTACTTATGTGACACTAAAGTAAACACGCTTGATTTAGAGCTACAATAGTTAATTGTTTAATCTTAAAGTTGATCAAATGAAAAACAAGCTGCAACTTTTGGGATACGTGATTCATCATTTCAGCAAACACAAAAACTGTTATATTATCTGGTGCCATTAGGATTCACTGATTTCCTCTCATATTCATATTTCCCAGTGAAGTGAATCATTTTCCATCCCACTGACTGATTTATCTTGACCTGTCGTTGTGGTTTTAATTGTTTATGTGTTCACAGTTTAATCTTGCTGGGAAACATTTAATTTAAAGATCTGCAACCAAACTGAATGTATCACGTTAACTAAATTAATATGCTAATCTAGTGATAATTAAGGTAAAAAATGATATGCATTTTCAAACTGAATATCCTTTCCGTTCATCACAAAACAATCAGATTGATCACAACAAAAACATATTTTTTGTGGCATGTTGAATAAAGCAGTACAATGTCCTTAAGTTGGACCAAAGTATAAACCCTTTGGAATGTCGGTTGCAAGACTCAGATTTCCATCTAAAATGTGAGGTTATTCAGTTATGCAATGGTAAATCTAGTACCAATCTCTTAACAGTCTGTAAACATATGTTATTGTCCATCTTTGTTAGTTGTTTGTAAGAAAACCTGGTGACACCCATTTATCCATCCATCGCCTGGAGGGGAATGACGCGCTTTATGGATGTCCTACGTCACTAATCCTGGCCACCATAAGTGATGCCCTTTTAGTCAATAGGCACGAGTCCACGACGGCCACATCCAGTCATCATCTATCAAGTCTCTTGATAGAGAAAGTACTTTGTCAGGCCGATCTAATGAACTGATCTTGCCGAAGCCTGTCAAAGTGCATCATCAATAACTGTACGCATGGATGGCTCAGAAAAAAAAAAGCCAAAGCACAGAGCCGTAGCCTTGAAGATGCTCATTGACGAGATTATTACTTTACATTGCGAGGCAGGTTTGTTTGCTATTTTTCCGCAAAGTATATTGATGATGGTATCGAACCTTAAGCTTTCACATTGTTTCACATCTCAGCAGCGCTCTGTGATATACAGCTGACCTTCTGCCGGGCACTGTTTTCCCTGACACGTGCTTGTTTGGCATGTCTCAATGCATCTTGATGGACAGGTAGGCTGTGGGCTGAGACCGTTATGCCACTGCTGCTTTTCCTTCAATCGCGGGGTTTGAGTAGCTTTTGTTTTGCCATTTCACATTTCATGTAAGTCAATGTCAAGCACCAGAGCTCAATACAGGCCTTTACGAGGGACTCCACATATCACAAGAGATTTCACCGTGAAAAGGGCATTTTAAGCCTCTTACCCTTCAACTCTCCAGACAATTTGACTCCAAATAGCGATTGCCAATTTGGAGATATTTACTAAGACCCAAGCACTGACCAGTGGTGCGGTGCACTTATTTAGCATTACCTTTGCAAGGGCAGTGTTTGCGAGTGTAAAATGGGGCAACATTGTATTATTGTTTCAAAACACAACCCATAAATTAGCATAAACATTTATGGCATTAATGTGACAGGCTTATGCAACTCAGAATATCCATAATTATTACAACAGCATTGCATCCACTGAAAACATTTCCCAGCTGACAATAGGTGTCATACAGAGAGTAGCCTGGTGTGATGGACTAACAAGCTTCAGCTCATTCCCTTGCGCAGATTTTCCATTTATGTAGGACACAAAATTCAGGCACACTTCGCTTACCATAGTAAAGTATACTGTCTTTACTCTAAAGATGCTGGTCAAAGCGCTCAGATTGCCAGCTAGGTCATTTACTTGCACAAAGAAGTAAAACCCTTTCTGTTGCATTTTATCTGCATAATGAAGACTGTAGGTACAGTATTCCACAGGCTTTAAGCACAACTAAGGTACGGAGAGTGTACAATTATAGTATTTTATAGGCTATATTTGGCTGAAGCTGCATTGTGACTTGGCAGTAGCTGCACAAAGCAGAGTGTGCACTTGATCCACTTTATGTGAGGCTTTGTTCCAAAAGAAATAAAGATTTTTTTTGATACTGTCAATGCGCCAGTAAACACATCCCTGAAAAGAGTTTGACAGAAATCTTCATTTGTTTTTTATTAGGGTTGTAATTTTTCCCCCACATTTAATCATGATCAATGACTGGAAAAGTGACAATGAGTGAGGTTGTAATCATAACACACTGTAAAGTGTTGAGCACAAGTACCAACCAAATCAACTGCCATTAGATAGTCTGATCTGTTGTTTTTATTTCAAGTATTTCCTCATTATGTCCCATGAAATTTTTGGGGAGAGGTGGCCTAGCGCTGAGGGAGACAGGCATCGGACCAGAAAGTTCGAGGCGGTCTCTCTCTGGAAGGATTTACGAACCCCTGCAACTAATAAAAAAAGAGACGCCATCTCTAATGCCCTTGAGCAAGGCACTAAGGCCCATCTGCTCCCCGGACGCTCTCAGCTGTCCACTGCTCTGTGGCTTGCATGCGCCACAGATGGGTCAAATGCAGAGGTCAAATTTCCCCCGACTTGTGTGTGTTTGCATGTGCATGTTTGTGTAGAATGATGCACAATTCTAGATCTGAATCTAAAGAAGGCGGTGTTAAAAGTTTATATTTGCCAAATAAGTTAGAAATGTCTCATAGACTCTGACACCAATAACTGAAAGACAGGCAGATGGGCACCTGGATAAATATGTATGCATATACACAATCACGAAAGCAATTTTGGAGTGGATTTGGTTTGGAGACATTATTAGGCTTTTTGTCAATTGTTATGTAATGTCAAAATAAAAGGACCAAAAATAGAAGTCCCTAAGGACAAGGGACTGTGTGTAAACAGAAAGGTAGACATCCACAGACTGAGAATGTTTGCAGACTAACCCTGAAAAAAAACATAAGGTATGGTAATCTATGCTACATTCAGCATGGTTGAGCAGTGAACGCATGCATCACATGAAAATGGCAGGTTCTGCAGGATTTATCTGGTTGACTTGGCAGCAAGTCTGTGGATAAATAGGAGTCACTGTGTACATTCCAGCTGTGCAAAAGCCAATCCGAGTAAGAAGATCCTGAATCTATACGAAATTCAGTTTCGACGAAATTCTGCCATTAATTTACTGTTGAAACGTTTAGATTAACCCTGCGACCCAATGTGGCTGAGCTGTTACGGATAATGAATGAATGAATGACAAATTAAGATTGCAGCTCATGAAATGAACAGCTGAAGTTTTTTGTAAAGAAGGATAGAATTATCCAATAGATGTAAAAGGAATAGATTTTCTGAGCCACAGTTCAACCCCTGCATCAGCATGAAATCCACCTTGCTTAAGTGACCTTCTGCTCATGTATGTGCGAGATCAATGTGTTGTACTGCTTACTTTAGGAAAAATGAAGCCAAAGAAATAGATCACTCCGAATAGGCTGTTCATTTGTTCACAACTTGTTCACAACTTGGCCTCTAAAATCAAAAATAGAATCAGTTCACATTTATAAGAAAAATCCCATTTGATCTGCAATGACCAGGCAATAACCACTACAAGATGCTACATCCATTAATATACTAAATAAAACTGAAGAACACTTCAGTGTGCTACATTTTTGAAGACATTATATTCCTGAAAGAATAGATAGAAGGTTTTAAAGGTCTTAAAGAGAATAATAGTGATAATAAACCAGCTGTTCTTTCAGAAGAAGCCTGACTCTTTTAAGCATACTAAATGAATAATAAAAAACATATGCAAC
Organism: Colistium nudipinnis; assembly: GCA_016785305.1. Taxonomy (NCBI): domain Eukaryota; kingdom Metazoa; phylum Chordata; class Actinopteri; order Pleuronectiformes; family Rhombosoleidae; genus Colistium; species Colistium nudipinnis. The sequence continues at coordinate 87,788 of JAFBJU010001075.1, forward strand.
AAAGTAGCCCTTCTTTCATGGACCTGTGTCAGCGCAGCAGTGGTGCAGTGGGGGAGGTTTAATCAAGGATTGCAAAAAGTAGTTTTTTTCCTCATTATTGTTGATTAAGTATTAAGATATAAGTGCTAGTACCTTTTGTGGGGAAAAAAAATAAAGCCCAGAAACTGTATTGTAAAAATGTTCTCTGTTTCATCTTCCCCTGTATGAAAATAAAACAATACCCTAATTTGGTTACGCATCATCAAACAGGATGATGTGAAACATATCCAGTCCCCACAGATGTCCAGGACCAACATAGATCCTAAATGAAAACTAAATAAAAAATGCAGTCAGTATTTTTATTTTTGTCATATTGCACTGTGGTGCAATATGCATGTGTCTCTATTAAAGGCAGACCTTCACTCAAACGGAGAACACATAATAAGCCGGTGGAGGCTTTCAACAATGTGCTTCACTTGAAAAGTTAATGCCTCCAGCCTTTAATAGGCGGAGGAGTTAAACATCTCTGATGAGGATGTTGCAGTCTGATGACGCAGCCTGATGGCTCTCTGACAAACAAATCAATATGTAAGGACAGAATGATTTCTCATCCCAGCGTCACATGCAGTCGGAGCAATTCATGGCGCCATTATCTTTTTGCTAATGCCTCAGTCAAGAACAAATAGCGCATTAAATGTATTTTCCAACGATTCTGAGATCAGAGAAGAAATAGGACTAGTAGAACCTGCGGTTATAAGCGCTGTGCAATAATATATTGTTCTTATGCATTATTTAATGTGACTGTGGGGAGGATAGTGTTTGTGAGCATTTCAAAAACCGTATGAGAGCATGTACTGCAGCATTCCTAATTGGCTTTCGGAAGCGAGCAGAGGGGAAATGCTGCTCTGGTAGAAGATATTGATCAATATGACCAGATGCAGCCACAGAAAGCATGATCTAGATCAATGTCACCTTCGGGTAAACAGTAGCAGACTGGAAGCTACAGGGTTAGAACGTCAGAGAGAGTTTACTCAGGAACCAGGCCTTGTTTTGCTGTTTTTTTTACATAATGCTATCATGTCACCTATAGGACCATGTGAAGGCTCTGACACATAGTGTCAGGAGCCACAATTTTAGGCCATTACAGTGGCAGGATGACTGTGTAACAGTGGTTCTTGTGGGAGGCAGATGGCGCCAATAATTTTCTTATCCGAGTCAACAGAAGGAACAGGCGACTGTCTGCTACCATGCAGTACAATAGGTCTCATGCGTACGAAATGGGATGCTCCTAGGCAATCTAAATGCTATGGGCTCTGAATGCCCGTGTCAGGACACTAGCTGCTATAAATGTTGAATAGGGTGTGTTTGGATTGAACCTGCTGCTTAACACTGGGCCCAGCTGGGTGTTCAATATCACACCACATCCTGCACACTATTCCTGAATGATGGAGCTCTCTGACCTCTATAAAGATCTTTATCAGAACCTGAGTCCCTCCTTCACACAAGTCTTCGATGAAGACCACTGTCACGCACTTTTGCTCCATTTTACATGAGACACTCGGAAGGTCAGTTTTCAAGGACAAGGGCTTTCTGTGCTCACCTGACTGTTTTATCAGTCACTGTCAGAAACAAGCAACATCTTAGCCGTGGTCAACAGGCAAGCTTCTGGCACGTGTTCATGCTCGGTGACCATGAATGACAGTTTTCCAGACAGTACTGCTCAGAGGTGAAGGCCTAAAAGCCTCTGAAAGGGAATGGAGCCATTTAGCAATCATCATTTCCAACGCTTAGCAAGTCAGAGTATGAATTCTCTCCAGACATACAAAACAAGACCAAGTGCAGTACTTATTTAGTCTATATACTCTGAGTAAGGTAAAATGTTAGGGGGGAGTTTTCTGCAGCTTTACTTCTACAGCAGTTTCATCGTTCATCACGTTCATTTATCCACTTTCAAAATTTCTTTTTTTGGTCACGGCCACAAGGGATGGCAGCCATTCCCAGCATGCATTGAGGGAGATTCAAGCGACACGCCGGACAGGCCACAAAGCCACCACAGGGCTAAAAAAATAAAGTCACACTCACCTTCAAACTGTCTAAAAAAGAGTTTTAAACCCTCCTCACGTGCCTTTCTTTGGTTTTCTCCAATGCACGCGCACAAACAGTCTGAGCCAATTAATGCTCTGATGAAGAAAAAGAAGGATCCTTTAAACAGGCTCCTCCATACATACTGCATCAAATATTTGACTTAAGTAACAAGAGCTGCGGTAACGACTTGTAAAATATCACTGCAGTGATCTTTTAGTGTAATATTTTAGTGCTCTCGCATTTTCCTCCTCTGGAAATTCATGATGCAGCAAAGTCTGAAAGTGGAAAGTGTTTTATGTCTCTTGAGACCTGTGTGTTATTTACCTGTGTTTCCTCCCGTGTCCAGTGTTTCTGGTGCACCGCAGCCGTTCTCTGTCACTTCCGCTACTAGCTAACCTTAAAAAAAAAAATTCCAAGTGAAACTGTTTTAATTGCTTCAGTGCTTTGGTGGCTACTCCTTTTATCTGTTTGGCTAGTTGTAATTACATCATTTCTTCAAACTTCTTCACTCATTTTGAGCACTAAGCAACTTCCTTTGCCTTAAGAGAATCATGTATCTCATCCTGTTGTCTGATAGCAAGTTAATTACTGGGCTTCTTATTTTAACCATTCTTTACTGGATATTTTCAACATTCAAAACACTAACGAGGGTAGTGTTACTGTTCACAAGTTTTTGAGTCTGTCCTGGTTTGTATCATAACATCCGGTTTGTTTCCGGACAATGCATGAGTACAAAAGGACTCGATTTATTTAAAGTGAAAATGAAAGGTCCCTCAAATAACAAGACTGGTGACCTTTTTAAATGTGAAGTAATTACTCTTTTCTCAGAAGTGGGGTCATCTTCTCAACACAAAAATATCAAAACTGGTTGCAAAATTCAGTGTGTGCCAGACTGACTTAAAATGATGCATCCTTAAAGTCTTCGTAGCTCCTAACTTCATTAAAAAGCGCTGTCTTAAATCGTGAACTATGTCTTTATTTCACGATCAAATGTGGCAATGTTGTTATGATGTTTATCCCCAGAGCCCTGCCAATGCTCACATGCAAATTTGGATTGTTGTAAGATGTAAAACAAGGGCACCCGTAATAAGGCGTAGAAGATTTCTCTGGAAAACGTCATGCCTAACATTGTATCGTTTGTAATTCTACAGAAATCCAAGAGCGAAAGAAAATTGTTTCACCAGTGCACGGATGCAGCCCGAGCACACGTAAGAGGACTTGGTTGGCAGCACAGGACATTGTTGCAGCAACAGTGAGTGCATGAGTTCAGGCAAAAGAGTTTCGAGCAGGAGCAAAATTTGCACATGGGCAGGGGCTAACCTTCAGAATTCTCCCTCATGGCAAAACATATCGTTATCAGTGCAGCAAATGTGTTTCTGCAAAAATCAAGCTCTAATATGCTTTCTACAGAGAGCTCTATGTTATCTCCTCGTCTTTTATACCCTCAAATTCAGATCAATACCATGAGTTATTCTTCTCATTTCCTGCAGTGGCTGATAACCCTCTACTTGTCCCCATTTCATGGTGCCAACACATGACAGCAGCCTCATGAGCAGCTGCTGTAATACAATGCAACAGAATGGCAAGGCAGGGAGATCCCATTAATCTCAGTCCATTGCCCATATATATAGCAACCTGGAAAGCAAAAAAGAGGGGAAGTTGTCACCGGCTTACACTTTCATTTTAACCACTACCTGCTGAGATATGAATTTGTTCTGCAGTCATTCTCCGCCTCCGCTAAACATAGAGGAGAAGTGTTGGCAATAATGCATGATAATGACCATCCTGCCTGATTTCATTAGGCAAACACATGACAGCGAGTGCTCTGAGCTTCTGTTGTAACATCATGCAACACATTGATAAGCCAAAGATGTGAACATCACCACTCACTGCACACAAAGCGGGTAAAAAAAAAGACATCTAAAAACAAAAGAGCCTTGCTGCATGCACTGCTAATTCAAATTACAAATCCAATAATGCTCAGGGGTATCAACCCTCCTAAGAGGAACACCTCATTAACCTGTGTTTTTAGGAGTCATTTCAAGTCTCCCACAATAAAAACTGTGCAATGTTCAGCTTCAAACTGTTTAAATTTGCTCCATTCATACAGCCAGTTGTAAACATAGGAATTAACCTTTGACAGAAACAATGAGCACGGCCCCTGAGTTAGCTGATTAAGTTGTGTGTTTGTTTTCTGCTATAAATGCTTTGTACGCTGAATTAATTATGTGTTATTGGTCTGAGCCATGAGAGGCATTTGTATAACAAAACCAAGAGCTTGTGAGAACTTTCACATTTTATCCGACAGTGTCATTTCAGCAGAGGGCTGTAAAAAGGGGAGAGCTGTTCCATTTAGGAACTTACATACTGTCCTGAGGGGAAATTAGTGTGCATGTAATAGATGCATCTGGTAGCCACTGTTTCCCAAAGGCAATGCAGGCTGCAGTTACACTCACTGCATGGGCCGATGTAGCAACACAGCTGGCCAGCGCCTGCATCCTCCCCAGGGGATGTCTTGGAACGTGTTATGCGGATAAAGCAGAGCTATATGAAGGATGTTCACTTGACTTTAGTGTAAGTATATTGACATCTAGTCCCACCTCAGTCTAATAGATTTACAACATTGCTATCTCCAATGCAGGCAGCTTGCACACTCACTTCTCCCATTTTCCTTTTTTTGCCAATGTCCTTTCGGTGACGAACGTCCACAGAGCAGACGCTCACCTCTCTGGCCCTGCATACCACGTTAAGGAGGCACAAGGTATAACAAATTCTCCACAAATGCCAAGTTGAATCTGAGGAGGCTGAGCTTATTGAGTAACGGGAAAATGACGAGGGGGGCTAAAAATTTCAGCTGCAAGCGTAATGGCCAGCTCTCACTTACGGCACCCATGAGATCATTACCAGGCTGCATCAGTGCATCTCTGTCTCCCCATCATTTCTGAGCGCGCTCAGCTGATTGTCATAAACAAAGGTGTGCAGCCCACCAACACAAACACACCGCATTCATTCTGCTGAGTCCTTATATCAGCAGAAAACAATATGATCATCTGGCTTTATTCATTGGAAACTGAATGCATAGGATATTAGCAAGTTTTATCATTATTCATGGACTCCATGGCTCCCCAGTGACACTGTCCACTCTCTCACCAATCAGTGCAATTTGCCCAGATGGGAGGATTTCACTGCCACTACTAATTTAAGAAAAAGTCTTGTTCTCTGCGTCGTGCTGATGCAGACACGCCCGGGCCACTTCCCGTCTCTGGGCATTCAACTCATGTGTCACCGTTTAACCATCTTCATTGCACCGTAAGGAGCCATGGCACTGGGACGGGGCTGTGTTTGGGCCCACTGGACTCTGCCTAAAACAGACTGTGTAACAGCACTAATACTATCACTAGCTGCATCACCACACGAGGACTGAATGTCTCAAGTAACCTGAGCACATCTCTGCTCAACAGACATCACATTATATAGGAGACTACTGTGAATAGCTGCCATCAACTACAAGGGGAAGTAGGACTATAAGATATGCACATTATGCAAGCAAGACACAGATAGGTAGGTAGGTAGGTAGGTAGGTGGATAGATGGATAGATAGATAGATAGATAGATAGATAGATAGATAGATAGATAGACAGATAGACAGATGGATAGATAGATAGATAGATAGATAGATAGATAGATAGATAGATAGATAGATAGATAGATAGATAGATGGATGGATAGATAGATAGATAGATAGATAGATAGATAGATGGATAGATGGATAGATAGATAGATAGATAGATAGATAGATAGAACATAAGGCCCTTTATACTAGGCTACAGTTAGTAGTTTACACAATCAATGCAGGACACTGTTCAGCTCTTCGGAGGGACATACACACGCGTGTCAGAGATGCCAAAGTCCATTACACATTTCTCAGAAAGTCTACTACGTCACTTACCAAAAGTGGGCGACTAATAAAGTAAATGCCTATTTGCACGTGATTTCCTCCGTCCACCGGCTCGTCTCGGGATACATTCACAACGATTCTCGGAGTTCAGTTTTGCTTATTCCAATTTCTCGCCAGTCCGACCACGGGCAGTGCTGAGAAAAATCCAAAGGACGTGATGAGATGCTGCTGCTGCTGCTGCTGCTGCTGAAGTGTCATCAACAAGAGACCGCGGGATATCTTCCCGATACCTGCGCCTGGATCAAACCCCACCTTAAAGCCCACTGCTGATCCGATTCAGGCTTTAAAAGCAGAGCAAGTGATGCACATATCCCAACGTCCAAAAATGTTCACGGGAGCCGTGAGAAAGCCGTGTTCTAAGGTGTTACAGCGTCAGTGTGTGGTCGGATCAAGTCCCTCGAGTACGGGCTCGTAACGCGAAAAGCACCATGGATTCAATTTCCGATGAATCTCGCGCTTTTAATGAATCAGGGGCGGAAGGAGCTGAAATCACGGCGTCAAAAGCACGAAGGTCGAAAACTGTGTCTCAGCGTGACTTCTCACTGTTCAACTGGCCGCTGGTCGCCTTTACTGTGGCCATCGGTTGGCATGAGTTCCCCTGTGTGCAGCGCAACGAAGGAATACCAGCCCGTGCACCGTTAACCGTGTCCTCCGACACACTGCGCGCGCCCATGTCCGCAGTCAGTCTTCATACATGACCGTCTCTCTCTCTTTCTCTCTGACTGACGGACGGACCGGTCGGACGGCTCCTTCCCACAAAGCGATGCGCTCGGTGTGTGCGGGACAACAACGCGCAGCCTCGGAGACTGCGCCTCGGCTGCTTGTCCGCCACCTGCGCAATGAGAGCCCGATAGGAACGAACGCGCGGTGTCACGCCATGATGTCTGGAGTGGAGAGGACAGCAGCGGAGTGAGGGAGAGCCAAGTGGCCGGTGGGCAAATGTTTGAGTGTCAGAGGAGGAAACGATTGACACCTTTCATGGACCGCAGCACTGCAGCAATGTGATGTCATTTAGGCGGCACATACACACGACAAAAAAAATCGGGGGGGGGGGGGGAAACTGTGTTTAAGATGAGAAAGGGGAGGAAAGGAAACGTTTCACACACTGAAGAGGAAGCGTTGTTGGGGTGTTTGTTGCACTCCGGATGGGCTGGGGGATCAGTCCAGCACAACAAGGCACTGCAACGGTGGGGAGGGGAGGGAGGGGAGGGGAGGAAAAGGGGGTGATATTCATCCCTCTTTGGGCGTGAGACTTGTCCTCTGCCTTGTACTCAGGTTTCCATGCAATGAACCGCTGGTTGTATTTCCCCTGTCCTGCTCAATCTTGAATGCCTATCACAATACGCACATAATCGGACCAGCCACATGTCTGCGACAGCACTTCAATGCTTTTCTTTGCTGCGGGACAGGCACTCCTCTTGGCCCAGATCAATGGAAATGAATATGCACCCCCCAGAGGAAAAGAAAAAAAAAATCCTCTTAGAGTTTCAGAGGAAAAGCCACAGACAGCCCATCCTTCACCATAATGTGCACATCCGCAATACGCCTCAAAGAAGAGGCCAATGCGTTTTGAATGTCTTTTTTTGTGTGCATGCGTATTCATCCCCCAACTGTTTTGTCTGCCTTCATGAAGGCCACAGGCATGTGACGAGAAAAGGAAAATCGTGGTGGATTTGACAAATTCGCTTATATCCAATTGATCTGTCTGGGAGAGCATCACACGTACTGTTCACACTTGCTTTCTCACACACTATGAAATGGTGAAAGGAAATGTTCATTGTACAAGCCTGAGACATGTAGAAAGTCAAGAAAGTATGAATGCCCCTTGGTAGATGAATTAATGGGGTATAAAAGAGCCTCAACATATAGAAAAATGTAGGACATGGTAAAAATATCACACATAACAGGTCCCAACTGTGAGACAACAATATTGTGGAAATGATAAGGAATAAATGTGCCATACACAACAAGGATACTGCTTGTTATGGACTAACCTATGGGACTAACACAGGCACACTTTATGTCCTTATAGGAAAATTACAAAAATAGTAAATGTTTTTATGACTATTTGTTTTTCTGAAGCATTGCTTTGGAATGCCTAACTACTGTAGATGTGAGGTTTCACATCGTTTTTGTCTCACAGCTGCTACATGACGTGTTAAAATGATCTGATGTTCCACTCTTTGTACACGCACAGCAGCCTGTTTTTTGATTAAAGGGCAGTACATTACAGGTGGAGCACATCGAGGGTACTAAAAATGGATCGGCGAGATGTGACACAAGCAAATTTTGGGGACCCACGCACTCACAAAGAAAGAAATCCTCTTTCGGAGTGCAACATTTTGACCAAAATCTACTCACAGAACAGTAACTAAGCAAATATTCACCACAGTTATCTTGGAAAGGATGGATACCAGCTGAGTTTAGATTCAAAACACAATGTTGATCCTCCAAAAAAGGCATGGTTCCATAGAGCCCGCTGTAGTGTTAAAGTTTCATTACATGATTGCGGCGAGTTGGATCTGAATGAGCATGTGTGTTCACGAAGTGCATGAGCGCAGAGGAGGCATGCAGCGAATACTGATGGAAATGGAAAAAAGAGCCGTGGAGGAAGCCAATCTGCTATTTATATCAGACTGCACTCCATGGGGCAAAGCTCCCTCTCATAGTAATGCGCTGTAAAAGTGATTGATTAATGTGATTTGGGAGATTGTCCGTCTTCACTGTCTTCACTTGCTAAAGTGATGAAATTACTGCACATGAATCTTTGAAAGCATAATAGCACATTAGGTCAGTCTGACCGATCCACTCTAACAAAGAAACAGGCTTTGCCCTATAGCCCACAGTGAAATAATCAAAGGGGTTGGGGGGGGGGCACTCAAATCCACTCTGCACCACCCAGTCACTTATAAGCTACGGGGGTGTGCTTCATGACCTGGAACATGCTACACACTTAGGTTGCTTATTTTAAGTTCAGGAGAACACAGTCTTTGAATTCAAAACGATTCAACTATTTTAATATTGGAACAAAACAATTTTAGGTGATATGCACAGTGACTGGCTGTGCCCCAAGGGCAGAGGGTGCCGTAAGAATAAAAGGGTTAAATAAAAGAGAGAAAAAGTATTGAAAAAGACAGATCCATATAGAAATTAGCCAAACAATTCCCTGAATAAAAACTTAAACAAGGCCCTTTTTTAATTTCAAATGAGAAATCGTACACTTCTCTGCAATGATCAAAGAGTTAAACTAATCCTCCCAAATTAAATTAACCTACACCTTCACCTACAGGTAATCAGTCTTTGTACAAAATAGGCTTAAAATATATCTATATGGACAGCAACAGACTACCATTAAACATACATTCAGCATACCCTATTTTGTGAATAAAAATGCAGGCTACAATAAAAGCAAATATGTTCAGAAACTTTTTTCAGAAATGTTATAGCCACACTGGGCCAGCCAAGATGATTTAGAAGGCGACAGCAAGTCGACCAGGTTAAACCAGGCCTACCTGATTGTAAAGACAGTGATCGATAGGACAAATACATTACAGACGAGGGAGAGATCCCAGAAGTGTTAGCTTCAGATGAGAGATAGACCACCATGTGTCAACTGAAGGAGAGAGAGAACAGAGCCCAGCGTATCCTCAATAGCTCCAACTGTTTACATTGATGCAATAAATGGAAGTCCAAAATCTCGGAATAATAGTAATAATAATAATAACAATAATGACAATAACGTTATTAATATTAATATGTAGCTCCTTTGTAATTTTTGTCATTTGGAAATCAAATTAAAAATCGCCTGCTCTGTGCATGTATATGCAATTTTTTTTTCTTAAGTGCGTTAATTATTTCATTCTTGCACGTCAATCAGGAGCCCTTTAGAGAGCCGAGCCTGTTTTAATTAACAGCAGGTGAGACATAAGTAAAGCTTCCCACGCCCTAGTGCCTTTAATATGATGCTACATCAGTTCACATGTTAGTAGGTGGTTGTGTACACAGTGCTCTGTTGTGGACTAGAGCGGCTATGTTAGCGTACACTTTCTCACAGTGCAAAACGTTCAAGATGATGTGCTTTAAAGCCTTCATCTTTCCGGTAACTGTGTTAGCACTTTTTTTATTGGCTTATAAGCAATGCTTTTTCACACTTTGTGCTTCTTTATTTAATCTGGAACACTTGTCATCAGATCTCTGTAGAATGAAAGGAAAATGATCAAAAGAAAACTGCTTCGAGTAGGTGTAAAACCCAGCGTACAGTAGACGGACTACCCCAGGCATTTTCCCGCCGCAATATGGTTGTGTCATTTTCGTGCTGTCTGATACAAATAACTCAAATGTTATGTATTATTCCATTCGCACCAGTCACACACAGCAGGTGAAAATAGTCACGCTACTTGGCGGCTTCAAGGGCTTTTCAGTGCGTCTTTGTATGGGAAATCGTAAAGATAGACGATGGCCACCTGTAAATGTGTGAGATCAAGCTCACGCACAAGCAATGCTCCAAGTCTCAGGTCCTGCTGCTCTTTAGGACTTAAGCTTAAAGAGTAAAGACCGATGTGTTTGGGTTTTTAGCAGCAAAGGTTTGTTGAGCTTTACAAAATGACACATGTATTTAATTCTCTGGCACATTTAAAATAAGCACTCAGGTGCCACAGTTTAAAAATATTATATATAAATGATATATCAGCGTAATTAAGGACCTGACATTCTACCATTTTAAAACAGCTGTAGGGTGTGTTCTGAAATCAGGCCCGCCATTTATTCCTGATCGAAAAGGTCTCCCCTTTTTTTTAATGAAATTTAAATCACCACCTCCCGGAACAAGAGACACCTTTGCAATGGCAATAAAAGAAAACACAGACGTGGAATGTCTGGCCTCTTTGAAGTAGCTTTGCACAAGATATTTGACACCTCATCTCATAATGGCACTCCTGCACTTAGTAACTCTGCATTTGAGCACTCACTTTCACATAAACTCATCCATCACAGCTGTTGGTTTACAGTCAATGAATGTCTGCAGTGGTTAAAAAAAAAAAAAAAAAGTATTGTGTTTCTCATACATAGTCAATTTAGTCCATAGGCATCATACATATTACTCTATAATAGCAACGTGTAGGGTAGTCCTAATGAAGGCTGAGACTTACGGTTTGTGAGATTAAAGCTTTGTCTGTTGTTTGACAGGGGCAGTTGAAATTATAATTCTTTGGCTCTTTTGATTTGCTGAAAGGTTGTGATGTGTTTGTTTGTTTTTTTACCATTTGAACATAAAGATACGTGTCATTCCTTCCTGCTTGTTGTTGACAGCAAGCACACCTATGTTGGACTAAAAAATAAACTAAATCCACATTGACATACTCTTAACTCGCAGCACCACAAGGGTGGTATTTATTTCAATTAAATCTGTATGCATTGGAATTTCTTTGCCACTTTTGGGGTGGCAGTACAAGCTGTGCAACAACACAGTGACAATATGGCCTCATGAAGTTGCTACTGTTGCTTATTTACACATCCAGCTGACACATACCATTGATTATTGGTTACTTGACAAATGTAAGTTCTCCATTTGGCACCTTCAGTACGCACTGGAAGTGTTTGAGGGATAGATTAGACTTTTTAGCTGCTAAATGCTCTGCTATGTTCACAGGCTTGCTGCTTATCCATGTCTGACATGCTGTTTGGTGCAGCACAAACTGAGGGATAACTTAGGTAAAAAAAAAAAAGAGAGAGAATGTTTTAGAGAGAGAGAGTCACAACAACGAAGCTGCTAATTGTAAAACCAAAACGCCAAGTCAAAGGAGGCTAAAATGCTTCATAGAGCTAAGGAAGTCCAATGGTGAAACTCATTTCAATCATCATTAAGATCTGTTGCAGGACTATTGTGTTATAGCCAGGTATTGCGTTTGAGCTCAATTATTCTGAGTCAAAAGATGAATCCAACTTACTCCTGATGGACAGAAAAGGTATTTGATGAGGTATACTCTGGCAGAAGGCCATCTCAGATCATTTCCAAAGCACGTATTTATTTAGTATTGGGAAGTTGCAGGGGTAATCCAAAATATGACACCACATTCCTGTATATATTACATCATAAAATCTGTGTGCATGCTGTTGTTGAGGTGACAACAAGGAATGTGGAGTCTCCACAGTCCTGCCGAGACCAAGTTAAAATCCCGTATTAATAATTGTTTGTGAATGCATTCAACCATAATTAGTTCAACATACAGCAGGTAAGGCACACCGCACAACCGTAAGCCTGTTCTTTTCTTTCACAAATAATATTTTTTTGTTCATTATGTACTAATTTTGTTCTCAAATGTATCCAAAGTGTTTTCATATGTGTGGTTAGCAGACACAAAAAAGAAAAGTGCAATCTCAGACAGTCAAAAAAATTATAATCTCAGCAGCAGATTTTTCAAGGTACCATGGCAACAGAGCATTCAAAAGAATTTTGATGAGAACAGCAGGCAAAGAGAGGCTGATTGCAAGGGAGACAATTTGTTACTCAAATTGCAGGAGAGTCTGATCGCACGTACACTGAAATTGTATTGTGTACTCTATCTGGACCACTGCACAAATATTGTTTCTTTTTTTAGTCCTATCACGGCTCTCAGGTCTGAGGGGAAGCGCGAGTGGCTGAAGCATCTTGCCGTGGCTCAGCCTCAGATGCTTTTACAACGAGGCTGGTTTTGCAGCTAAAGCGTTGGCATAGTGATGCGAGGTGGACACGGCTTTGATTGACAGCGCAGCAGGATGAGCAGCAGACATAGTGGGTGGAGACTTTTTTTTTTTCTTACCCCGAGAAACTCAATTTCAAATCACACAAGAGGAAGTGGCAATCAACTGCACCCATCTATCTTGGGCGTCTATTCTCGCTCCCCAATCTCACTATCCAGTGCCCGGCAAACACGCCATCGTCCTGACAAACATAATCATTCATAGCACAGATTCAGAGAGTATCTGTCAGTGGGGGGGGGGAAAAAAGGAGTGCTGCTTACACATTCAGTTAAACACCCCTCTGCGCTGAGTACACAAGCTGCACATTATTAGGTGATGATTGCTCTGTAAAAGTCCCTTGTCATCAGGAACAGAAGCACTGTGATTCCACAGACTCACTTGCAAGGCAGGGACCTCAAGAGAATCACTGGTGTCATATGGATTGAATGAATATTTATATTTAATGTTTTGCATGAAAGAATGTGGAGGGGGCTAGCAAAGTTTCGATTAAGTTTTGACTTGTGATTGGGGACCTGTTGCGGTGCTCATTTTGTTATCCTTTTCATTTAAACGTGCCCATTTGGCATTGTATAAATGAGCACATTGTTCAACAACTTGAATAATATATGACAATATACAATTAGATTGTATAAGATATGATTACAAACTCAACTGTCGCACTGTAATTGCTGGTGACTTATTCAGTCCATCACTGTTCTACCTCAAGCAAAGTACATCAAGGTCTGTTTAGAGCAGTGGCTCCTGTTATTGTGCTTGGTGGCAGACTGTAGAAAGAAATTAGTCATGCAGCTTATCATTGTGCCATTGTCGCTAAATTTAAAGCTATTGTGAAAGTAGATATATATATATATAGACAGAGAGAGAGAGAGAGAGAGAGGGAGAGAGAGAGAGAGAAAGAGAGAGAGAGTCTATGTGTGAAGTGTTCAAGCACGTCAAGAAGTAATTGAATGAAAATGACATTCGATCACAGCGAAGCCCTGGTTCCAGGATGAGGGCCGTTCTGGGCCTGAGAGTTGGGGCGAAAGGACATCTTGCTAAATGGATCTGGAGGCTGCCATTGTGTGACCTCATGTAGGTGACTTTCAAGGCTCCACGCCAAGGTTTTATACAGTAGAAGAGACGAACAAAAAAAAAGTTAGGGTTCAGTGGGTGGGAGGCAGAGAAGCTACCGAGGCTGAGACAAAAGGAGGATGCTGGTGAAGAAAAAGAGGATAGGTGGCAGTGACTAAAGGCCCTACCTGAGCAAAGCGGCACCAAAGAGCAGCTCTCATCTCCTCTTTCCAGCCTGACTCTGATAGAGTGTGTTATCAGTGAGGACAGGCAGGCTAAATCACTGGTTGAGCAAAGGTTAGAGCCACCGGTCTGTTACTTTGCCCGTGAGGGCAGGCAAGTGAATGTCAAAAGCAGCTTCAATCACAAGGGAAAAGTCCGGGGTTGGAGGGCGAGTCAAGCCCCCACCGCCGCCGACGCCGCCACAGGCAGATGCTGATATATGCATTACTTGTGATCATTGGATCCAAACCATATCACGCGGAGATGATCACTGTTGAGTTGTGGTGGGTCGATTTTCCAAAGTTCTACGCCTCGGTTTCAGATCTTGATTTTTGAGCCTGACCTGTCAGGGTTACTATTAATCTTGAACCTGTTCATGACTGGCAGAAAAATAGTCACATGACATGCAGCTGGATGAGAAGTAAATTGGTGTATCGTGTAACACAGATGATAAACACCTTTCCCTAACCTAAATAAAAAAATAAGTTTGTGATTTGCATGTGTTATAGTGTTAATTATGAATTGAATAATGAATGTTGTTACAGCGGCCTAATAATGAGAGTTCTATTGGTAGCCACTGAAGAAGTTGTACTCGGTGGTTCCAACATTCAGTATAATTAAAATAAGATTGTTTAATCATGTTTTAGTCTTGGATTCAGCATCGTTACACTCCCATTAATGATCAATAAATAATCTACAGACCTCATCGGGTTTTTGAATCATAATGTCTGAGCCTGCGCCACCACCTGAACCACAGCCTTTGCCTTTTTTTCCAATTAATTCCTATGCCCCTTGATCCAAATGGCACTTTGTCTCCTGTTGCATCTTTAATCTTGAAGGCACCAGACAAAAGTATGACAAACCTCTTCCACAGGCATTCATCCACACCTTGCAAAGACCAAACATCCTGGCCCAACCTCAACATTACTTTTTCTACGATGGTCTTTTGGCACATAGCTCCGGAGCCTCCAGGTGGCAATCTGTAAGTCTTATATCCCCCGCTGTCAAGCTGATTTAAGTGGTGATTTAATCCCACAGAAAATGAACATGGCAAACTTTACTTTAGCATCATGCTGCATTTAGTGGTTCTGAATTGTTACACAGAAAACCAATGGTACATTTATACCCATGTATCCAAGTAAGTACACCATTAGCTGACTGTGATTGAAGCTGTATACATAGGATTATTATATAAGAACCATTAGACTAGCTTGTAATACAGTTTTTCTAATGACATGACCTCCTGGCACACCATTGCCTTTAGGCCTGGCACGTATTTATCCGTCTGTGTTTTCCTGTTTGGCCACAGAAGAGAAATAAAATTGTAAATACACAGTTTCTACCTGGCACTTAGAGTAGATCTGGGACATGGCTAATTGAGACTATGCATGATTCCATTTGTAAAATGTCCAACTGGGAGGCAGCCTGTTCAGGCATCCAATGCAAACTGTATCTGCCATTAAAAAACCCTCAACACATGAGACCTTAATTTGATGTTATTGGTTTCAAGCGTTGTCCTTTTTCCCCCCGGGGACGCTTTTGTTCGGGGTTCTTTCAAGATTGAAAGCAGGTGTTAACCCTCAATACTTTTATTTTATTCTGAAGCTCTGGTCCTCTCTCTCTCTCTCTCTCTCTCTCTCTGCTCTACACTGACAATGGTGCTTCGGGTTAAACATCTGTTGTCACTCTTTCCAAAAAGGAGTCAAGTGTGTACACAGGAAGAGAGAGAGATGGAGTCAAGCCTTGTGCACCTGCAGCTCTGCAACTTTAATAGGTAATAATATTAAATATGCTCAGCCTTTGGCCCACAACTCTTTTCTCCCCCTTCTCATGCCACTGTCATTGCCAGCAGACTTGTGCTGGAGACCATTTGCTGTGATACCCCCTTAATTTCCCCAGGGCCTGATCATTCAATATTCAATGGCTACTGTTAACAGCACCAACTGTGGATCAGAGGGGCTACTCTCCCTGATCAGTAGAGCTCAAAACCTCCGCCGCAAGGGGATCACATGATCAAACTGAGACACAAAAATTAATGCATTAATATAAATGCAGCAGAATTTACTAGTACTGATTGTATGAAAATCGGCTGCCTTACCGCTGTGACAGAATTTAGACTTCCGATCTTTTTTGGCGCATACGTTTTGCAATGACACATCCTCATGGTGTAATAGATGAAAATGCTCCTTATGCCTCATGAAGCAGACAGTTACTTATGGCTTCTTAAGAGCCTTCTTAAAGTTCATCAACTTATAAAGTACAATGACAAGGCTGGAACAACTATGCAAGGTTACCACTTCATCAAAGATGCCGAGTGTCAATCACTTCTGACAAAGTTTTAAGGGTGGGGTAAGCTATTTAAATCCAATTAAGTATTTATTAAATTTGGCGAATATCCAGTCTGTGTGTTCACTGAACAGAAGTCTATTTTGTAGTGACGCTGTATTTACTACTCTCTACTGTACTTCTCCCTATTTCATGCGAGTGAGTCTCTGGACTCAGGACCAGAAACAGCATGTTTCCATGGTAACCGACATAAACAGGGTACGCTAACAGCAGGCTCACCCGCAATCATCGCTTCCCCCACCTTTAATAGGCCACATTCCGAACAATACACGAGCCAAAGCGCGCAGCTCTGCAAAATGAGCGTGAATAGGAGCCAGGGACCATGCCTGTTAGAGCCTTTACAGTATACGTGCAGTGCTTAAGGACGTCAATGTAAGGCATGAGGGGGAAGATCAATTGGTGTTTAATCCTGTTTCAGCGGAACTGCATACCGACTACTTTGAGCAATTAACAGCGGCAATGATCAGTTGAGTGTGCAAAATGATATGTACGAAGACGGTTCTGTTCTTGTTGTATGTGAATTCATATGAAAACATGGTAGCTGTGTTTGATGCGCTAGACGTACACATAATTACTGAAAGGGAGGAATGAAAATGTGCCGCAAGCAGCCTCGTCACCGAGATGTCATTTTATACACTACTAACTGGTCTGGCTTAATGTGTGTTTAAAATAAATGATTGCTGTGCTGCAGATATTTTCAGTCCACACTCTTGCACAGAGGTCTAGTTGTGTTCATAGGGATAAGGTTGGTGAAGGAAACCCCGGTTGCTTGGGATTCAAAAATGCTTTAATGATCTACAAAAAATGCATGGAGCTTGGGTTCTGCAGGGCAATCCCAAATAGCTTATTTTATTATCTCTGTATTAGGTAAAAAATGTGTTCTTGTTGAGTCAATAACAATAAATATAATAAGTATTTTGAATTTCTGCTGCAAAAGAGGAGACAAACTAATAATATTTAGAAAAAAGATTGATCAGAAAAGTAACAGGTGAGATTTATGGATTACCCAGTCCGTTCTGGATGTTGAAAACATGACACACAGCCCCAAAGTGCGTTTTTAATCGAGCAATTGAAAATCTTGTCACAGTGCTGTACCTGTTCAAAGATAAAAAAATAAATAAAAAATATCCATAATTTTTTTCAGTGTCGAGCCCAGGTGTATTTGCTGATAAATTAATCAAAAGTTCATCGGTGTAGCATTGCGTTTGCATCAGTAAAACTATACTCCGCTGCACTTTACTGATGTTGCTCCCAGAGGACGATTGTGCAGGGGAGAGTTTCATATAGGGCAACATTAATGGCTCAAGGTCTGCGATCGTGTGGCACAGACATCAATTCTAAATCTCCTCCTGAGAAACTAAGGGGTTCTTTCTGAGCTGTTACCAAGGGAGGAATATTGCTTTTACAAAAGTGTTTACTTCGACATCACAGAGCTCGTTTCGCCGAAATGGAAAAATCTAAGGAGGAAACGGAAAATACAGGCTGCCAAATTTGCCCACAGCTGTGAGAGTGACAGACAGAAAGAGAAATGAAAAGGCGGGATTTTTACCTCTGAACATGACCTTGGATGCACCTAAAAGTAGCACTGTATTAGTAGCACCGCCATATCAGCAATTACAATTGTCAAGTGACACAACCTGATTTGAGTGCAGAGTCCAGCATGATCTTTGACAGTCTTCAATCAAACTAATGGAGAGCATGACCTCTGAGCAAAATCATTTATAATTTAAGATACTTTTGCTAGTTCCTCAAAACAATAAGATGAAACAAGCGTAGGTACGATAATATATGCAAATTCAGTTATATTTATGTGTAAAGCAACTTTTTGTCTGATAGGGCAACGGTTCACACACTCATCCCCCTGCAAGCCAATTTGTTCAGACAGGCTTGGTAGCATAGAAGTCTGCCGGGAGCACACACTTTAGTTTCAAGAGTTTCTGACTTCGAGAGACCCGTTGCTGGAGAGCAGCCAGGAATTAAGTCAATGGAAAGGCAGGTATGGTATAAAGGATATTTGTTCGACAGCAATAAGACTACTAATCATTACGCAATTTCGCCAGTTAAGCGATACGGTCAATGAATGAAACGATGCCAAATCCAATACAAGATTTGAGCCACTGCCTCATTTAGTCACTGTCCAATCGGTGGAAAGCCACGGAAGCCAAATAAATTCTGACCGTAAGTAGCAGAGCGTACACTTACTCTGTAAAGTGACATTTCAATGCAGCCCACTCACATTTATTTTAGCTTAGTAAGTGGGGGAAATAGCTAGAGTGGCCTGAAGGTAACACAATCCACCTCTCAGCCCAGGCTGTTTCCCCCTGATTTCCCCCTTTTATGCTAGCTGAGCTGCAGCGTCATATTTACACATGAGACAAGAGTCATTGATCTTATCTACTATCAAAAAAGTAAGCACATTTCCACAACTATTCAAATATTAATGTTAAGGCAGTTTCCCACCCTTAAATGTATTATAGTCTGGTATCAGAAGCTGCAATACGTACAGTGTACAGGAAGTTCTTCTCCACAATATTCAAATCCTCCACAATAGCAGTATTCCAAATGCTCAATATATATCAGTATAATTCTCCTGCATTGTGCAAGCACAGCGAGTGCTGTATTATAATTCTTCAGCTATAGCCAAACGCTGTTGAACACTTTATGACTTTGAGCTCTGGCCCGTTTGTCAGCTCAACTCTCTGCCGAGGACGCTCAACGCACAACACACCTCACCATAACCAACTCATTTCCACCTGTCTCCAGCCTTCCTCGTTAGTCAGCTCATTCCCCTGCCAGCCGCTCATATCCTGCAAACACCTGCCAGAGCCCTCGCCTGCCCCTAAAAATCTACACGTGTCACTTGTCTCTCTCGTATATGCTTGTGTGTGTGTGTCTCAGTCACTCAGTCTCGCTGACACAACAATGTTGAAGGCTACAACGCAAAATCACATGGAGTAGACTCACAAAGTGTAGTGTCATTGGAGTCTGGGATTCACAGCTTTAACCAAGAGCTGCCCAAACATATACATTGATGTAGCATATAGCAATGCTGTTATCACAAGGGGGAAATCGTTTTGCAAGATTCATTTTGAATGAATGCGTTGTGAGTTATAAACCTGAAAATATAGAAATGAGTTTGCTAAAGCAAAAATACGTCAATGCGGAAGCGATCAAAAAATAAATAAAAAATCCCCCTTTGTAGAACACAGTGCGTTTTCATTACAATTATTTAATACCTGTTTAGTTGTAAAGTTTTGAACCTACATTTCATGACAAGCTCTGTGTGACTCCAAATTAGAGCAACGGTAATTTAGTCAATGTTATTAACTGATTTAGGGGTAAGCTGGCTGTGTCTTTTGTCACAGATTTTTCTGCCTCAGTCCTGCCAAGAATCTTAAAAATATGGCACTACTTCAATGAATTGTATGCAACGGCAAGCCAAGAATGCTGGAGTTGCATTATTTCCCCCATCCTTCCAGCATTACTTTAACTACTGTTTTCATGACATCCAAGCGCAGCAGAGAGAGAGCAGGATATATACCAGAGTATTCACTGAATGTAACGTTATCATTTAGGTTGTTTGTTTAATTATATACACAACTATGGGAACTAAATGTTCCATATTCAGATTTCATTCAAACATTTTGGCACGTAAGAGTCTTCAAAGAGGTGATGCTGCGGTTAAGGCATTATAATTATTGCCAATTTGCCTCTTACCATTTTATTTTACCAAGTATGACTCAGATGATCACACAGTGAGCTCTCACGCCTTGCTCTCAGCTTCCATCACTTTTTTGTGCTCAGAAAATAAAGACTCAAATATTTGAGTAAAATGTTGTACATTTCAGTTGTCGAGCGAAGATGGTGAATCTCGTTTGTTCATATTAAACAGATCTTTGGCTTTTTGAATCATCTACATGTATGACTTAAAAAAACCAAAACAATTATAATAATTTGAGGCAATCAATAATCTACCAGTGTGTAAATGGGTTCATTTATTCTTACCTGTAATTGTACTGCAGTAAGTTTTTCATAATTTTTCACAGGAGCAAAAAGTTAAATCAATTTATGAAAAAAAATGTTGCAGTACAATGAAAAACCCCAATTGTTGGATAGCCTGAAAATCATTTCACTGATATGTAGATACATAAAAAGAAAAAAAAACTATCAAAAGGGTAATCGAAATGATTTATGTACAGTATCACAAAGAGCCTCAAAACTTCATCCATGAAAATACAAGAATTCCGATCAGATTCAAGCTATAGCCTTGATTCATAGTTTAGATTGGATATCTTCATTATTTTCATTTTTACAAATATAAAAAATATATTTAATTTTTCATACAAATGTTTCAATAAGATACTAGTTGTTACAAAATAATGAAAGGGAAATGCATTTGTCTTTTGTCAGATTTATTAAGTGGTCAATCCACCTGGTTCTGTCCTTTACCGAGAATAGAGTAGAATAGCCTATTGTTGTTATAGGTACTTTACTTGAGTATTTCTAGTTCATGCTGCTTTATACTGTATTTCCACTGTCACACATTACTGAGAAAAATGTGCCCTTTCGACTAGACTACATTTATCCAACAGCCTTTTGTTAAAGATTGTACTCAGTCAATACTACCACACTCCAAATCTAACAGATTGCTATTGATTAAATCAGTGTTTTCAAACATTTTTGGCACTGACGTTTAAATAAATATGTAATTTAGGTCACATTTCAGATATCCATGAGCTATAAACAGCTTCACCAAATAAGGATTTTTCTCTTCAACATCTCATGCGCTTTCAACAAATGATCTTAATTAAAACCAAAAATCAAAGCTGAAGATGAAAAAAAAAGTCCAAAGCTTTATGATGCACAAATTAAATTGTGTTTAAAACATTTTTTTCCTGAACCATTAATGTGCCTGGTGTTAGGATGATCAATTATTATAGTGCCCATATCAAAACCAGAACATTTTTTTGCATGTCAACAAAATGAACGAATATAATTAAAGTTGGTAAATCAAATGTAAACCCCCTCTGTGTACACAATTGTATATACATGTTTTTGTCCTTATGCATTGTTTTTAAATCTAGCCCCATCGAGTGCCTATATACCTGGGAAGTAAAATAAATATATAACTGCAACTAAAGCATAAAACTTGTAACAAGATATTTGTCAGCCGGTGTACACTTGGTGGACACAAGAGTTCCATCTTGAACAAGCAGCATTAAATTAGGCATGTCACATAAAGTGAGCGCGGATTTGACAACCCTCCCTTGAAACTGTGCAGCCAACACAATGGGCAAAAATGTCAAGCAGCAGCTCTTCAGACACTGGCACATCTGCATTTGTCTGCTGCCTCGGAAGGGAAAGTGGCTCTCCCTCGCAGGCGACCTTCCAAGGTCAATTTTTGCCAAGTAATGAGTGTCAATTATGAATGTCTTTGCTTCACTGTCTTTGTATCCCCTGCTGAAGTCATGCTCAGATAGAGACACCTTTAGAACAACAGCGAAGGTGTGGGGCCGATCCCGGTAGATCTGACCAGAAAGCGTGTAAAAAGCTGACGGATTGTCAGGTTCCCCACCTCCTCGTACAGAAGGGAGAGGGAGTTGGGAGAGGGAGAACCCGCTCCCTCTCGGAGCGGGTTCGGCGCCTCCAACTCCCTCGTGATTGCCTGACATTCTTTATCAACAGTCAAGTAATTCCGTTCCCTTAGCAACAGCTTCCTGGTGATACAAAGAACCAGGTATCACCTTGAATGTTACAGGCAGCCTAAGTGTTTGCTTTTTAATTTTCTATATATATATATTTATTAGAAGATAGATAAAGATAGGAATTATATTTAGCCGGTTAAAAATTGACAGTCTTGCAGTTACATAGAGCAAAGGTCTTCAACAGGGGGTCCGCGGCAGTACTGCATGGGGGTCACAAAATTTGTGGTTAATTAGACAATTTTTAATATATATATATATACAACAGTTTATTGTAAAACACTCTTTTATATATAGTGGGAGGTCCCGGCTCTATGTCTCCATCAGTTTGGGGGTCATTGGCCTGAAAAACGTTGAAGACCCCTGACATAGAGTATAAAAAGTCTGTATCATATGAAAAGGTCACCAGCGATGTGGACATAAAGTTAAATCCCTCGTTGGCTTGGGCTGACTGAGTCAGGTGTGCTATGCCACTTTTCAACATGTACAAGAACCCCCACACACAGAGGCATACACTATTATCTGAGATTGTCTAAGGGTAATATTCCTAAAGTGGTGGAGGAGCTCCGAAAAGTCATCAAGCCGCCATCTTAGTAGTGATGTGGAAATCGAGCACGCTATTTCTTATTTTCCTGGGGGAGAACCAGGGTTTAGATGTCAGGTTTGAGCTATTTTGTGCACCCCCGTCCTGCACTGCCCTACATTAAGGTCATGAAATTCTTCCTCTGTACTATACTATCTCTGATCAGTCGCTCCATCACAGTCCTTCTCTGCAATGCTAAAGCTGCTCTCTTTTCTCTGCCCTCATGTCAAATCTCCATTATGCCACGATATTCCCGGAAATAATGTCCCAATAATTAAATTCCTAATTATAATATGAGGTGACTGAAAATACAGGCTCAACAACAATGGGTATACTATTACACTATATTCCCCTACTGGCTGTGGCATGCGGTGGCTTGGAAAGTTACAACGTACCGTAATATACACCTGGGCAGCACATTATCAGCACAATGTTGGTTACTGAGTAATATTTCATTGCACTGATAATTTCTCTGGAGATCACTGCATATATTATTTTCTAGCTATTATGTGGCCAGAGAAAAATTCATTCATCTTCACTCTGGAAGAAAGAAGATTATCTGGCAGTTCCTCATAAACATTGTTTCACCTCCATTTGTTTTGTTGTACTTATAAGCAGGAAAGCTTATTTATGACCCTCCGCTAACTTACTTATGAAAATTAAAAACTGCCATATGTGTTTTATTGTTTTTTCTTGCACATATAATTAGCCTGAAGAGAAAGAAAAAGAAATTAAAGTAAAGAGTAAAAATATTCTACTGTCAAAGAGAAATCTGTGGAATCTTTCTCACTATTTTATAAACATGTGCAAATCAAATCTGTTTTAGAATTACTATCAATCAAATTTCGATGATTTGATAACAAGATATGAAATGTGCGGCGTGGGCTGAAAAAAATATCATTTTTAATTTCAGTCTGAAGTCATATCCATATCCATGGCAGATATACCATAGTGCTGCATTTAAAAAGGATTTTGGCCACCTCACCTCAGCACCCCTTTATACTTTCATCTGGTGTCTGGGTTCTTCAAAGGTTAGCATGTGTCAAATACTACAGGGGAAGGCAGGCGCGCCCATTGAAAGGAAATTCTGACGATCAAAGCTGACTCACACGGTCAGCTGATACCACAGGTCAAAGGCTGTGTAACATTCACTTCAGGTGCACTCATGTGCACAGAGAGGGCAGTGGAACGTTGTAACGGTTGGCACCGCAGCAAAAAATATATGAAATGTGAGGAGACACACAACCATATTTTTAGGTCTGTGGGTTTTTGAAAACAGTTCAAGCGATGTTAATGTTCATTTGAAAAGATATATATATATATCCAAAACAGAAAGACTGGAAGATTGTTTTTGATCTTTTTTCTACTGATTTACAAATTACCCTCGTATAAATGCAATTAGATTCACATTACACACTTTCTGAATGATTTACTCGTTTCAGTTAAAACAACAACTGAATGTTTTTATTTTTTTAAAGCAATTGTCTGGTGATTTTCTGAACAGTATTTGATGTTGTGTAATGGACTAATTTTCAGGGTAAAACAGGGATAATATTACATAATTTACATTATTATATTATATATTCAAGCAATAAAAATACTAATATGGAAATGATAATAAATAATATATGAAATGTACTTTTTACAAAATCCTGGTTAGACCTTTCTTCACATAAAAAATTATTCTACTCATGTTTTTTCATGACACAATTTATGCATGTATGGATTACTGGTGATTGAACTGTTTGGCAAGCATTCTTCAAGTCTACTCCAGGAATGAGTAATTATGATTTTTACTTTAATGAGATAATAAATTACAGCAATAAAAAAACTATATAATTTGATATTGACTATTATGGTTGTTTATATATATATATATATATATATATATATATATATATACGCAGACACATACATATACTGCATTTACATATGTATGAATAGAATTTGATTAGTAAAGGGCATAAGAGGTGTGTGGAGATATCGGACACCCTTGAGCCAGTCTGTGAACACAGTTTGGATGAAATGTGTCACACAGCCTGAGAAGGTTGTATATGTGAGCCGGAGCCTGGTCGTCATTAGGGCCAGGGTGAGCAACTGCCCTTCAATGGCCTGAAAATATGATTCCCACTGTGGGGGAGATTTGTCAAGGCGGCATTGATTGGGGATGTGGTCGGGAAAGGTGACACGCTCAACATGCTGAAACAAGCATCTTCTCAGCCCGAAGCAGCAATACCAATCTTTCATCCTGATGCCTTTCCAATAGTTAGCCACAACCACAAACACCGACACACCTGATTTACTGCTGCTTCAGAATGTAATTATATGTCTTGACTAATAAAACCTCTCATCTGATCATTTGGCCAGTGGTTCTGTTATGGTTATGAATCCCTCATAGACGTTGTGAATTCCTCTTTTTCATCATATCCGTTTTCCGTTTAGGGTGTCAGATTGATTATTGCGGATGTAATCAGCGGCCTTGGCACTGTGATTATATGAGACAACCTAAATGGTTCGCTGCAGCGCTGTCTCGGTCGTTTCCGTGTACTGCGGAGGAGAATCCCACAAACAAGTCTGAGCCAGCAGTTGTTTCTAATGATGCAGTGTAGTTTGATCAAACGTCGTCACGATGGCATTATCACAGTCATAGCCACGGTGAATTGAACAAATAAACCAGTGCTCCTTGCTTGCCAAATGACTTCCGAATGTATTATAATATTTTCCTCTGACAAACTTGTGCATGAAAACCCTCAAACTGCACATGACAGGTTAGTTCTAAATGACTGCCCTTTGCACCAAGCAAACAAGGGACAAATGCAGGGAAATAGAGTATTATTAAGGTGGGAGGCATATATTGTTGGTCTGGAGAGCTTCGGATGAAGAATTAATCCTTGCCTCCAGGGAAACACTATTCCTCTCCACAAAAAAGTGAGCATTATCTGCATGAACACGGTGTAGAAAGAGCAAAACAGATTTGACCATAAACTGACAGTTGGGTAAGTTTGTGGTAAATCCTTATACATTTTCTATCCAGCAAATTCTATAAACTGTAATATATAACAATGGATTAGACTTATATAGCGCCTTTCAAGGGACCCAAGGACGCTTTACATAGGGACAGGCCAAAAAAAAGAAAAGAGAGAAGGCCAAAATAAAGGAGGGTGCAGGGGAGTGAGTGCCAGGGAGTGGCAGGGTTAGTTAAGGGCATAGGCCACGGAGAGGGGGTGGTTTTGGAGAGAGCCTTTGAAAATGTCCAGGGAAGTAGAGTTTCGGAATTTCTGCCTGGAGAGAGTTCCACAGGGTGGGGCCAGCCACACTGTAATGAAGAATCTGTCCCTGAAAGTCCGCAGTCTGGTGTGGGGGACGGTGAGCAGGCCAGTGTCTGAAGACCCCAGGTTCCGAGAGGGGGTGCAGGGGTGGAGGAGGTGGGAGAGGTAGTCCGGGGCCAGAGAGTGGAGGGATTTGTGTGTGAGGAGGAGGAGGAGTTTGTAGGGGAATGCGGGACTTGACCGGGAGCCAGTTGAGTTGGATAAAGGTGGGGGAGATGTGCTGCCAGGGCTTAGTGCGAGTAAGGACCCTGGCAGCTGGGTTCTGTACATATTGCAGCCTGTTTATGATGCATGCACATCTAAACGAGTTCCGTTCTATCCAGCATGTGCTCAGATAGAATGACAATTTCCTCATTATGGAAATAATAATGTCAACGCCATCATTTACATATGGCTGAAGTGACATTCATATACTTCTTTGCTTAGAACCAATGGAATGATGTATGGGCAGAGCAATTAAAGAAGAATATGTGGACAATTAAATGAAATGGCACTAATTGCTTCAATCATCAGTTCACCATTCATTTTTATACAGCATAGCAGTCATGAATTTATTGCTCCTCTGCTAAGAGTCCAATGGCGGCATAAAAATCCCATTAGGAGTGTCTCTGAGCCACATAATCTGTATTTTTAATGATGACTGTTTGCATTTCTTTCTCTGTGCTGTTATTGCTGCTTTATTGTCTGCCAAATATGAAGTTAATATTCAAGCTACAAACGGCCATAAACCCAATAGTAAAATGTTTAGAGGGATGGAGCATAAATGTATGGATTTTTAGTCATAACTTAATGCAGTCCCTCTGTACTATATGATGCTATGCATGTTTTTTTTTTACCATTCACACAAGATGGATATACCATGCACTCTCTCATCGCATTAAATGTCATTAAACATGGTGTTGTTTGGTTTATCATTTGGGAAAGTTATCACAGTCATTTCTGTGAGTTAAACAAAACATCATCACTGACCTTAAGACGGCATTGGTGCACCAGTATGTTATGAAGCCTAACACGTCCACGGTCCCTGCATCCACAGAATGCAGATATTTAACTTATTGGATTTTTTGTGGCATTTTCTTCACCAATGCGTTATGCGTTGATGTAAACTTTTTTTTTTTACCCTTTAAAATTGCCTTATATTAGGCGATTCTAATGTCTTGTCATATTTGTAATATTCCAAAAGCTGTATAACATGACAGTATATATGCCTAGTAGTGTGTTGGGATATTACGCAATGACAGATCATACGCCATTTGTGGGGTATGCCATACTAAAATAGCTTTGAATCTAATTATAATAATAATAACACATTAGGCAGTGAGAAATATGCATTTGTCCACGTAGCGTACAACAGTGCTAAATTTCAGCACTGTTAGGAGCAGCCAGCACACAAACGGCCCGCTTTCTGCTTCTGTGGATGACAGCGTAATGAAAGCCACCTCGTGGGGTTGTGAGCAACCGGACTCCCTCTTTGACAAATCAAGTGTCCCTGCTATTGGATATACGGTTGGTATTCCTCATACCTCCTCTCCACGTTTTTACTTTGCCTACACGCTCAGCATTCAAAATTACACGGAAGGATTTTTTTTCCCCTCATTCATGTCCTCTTCTGTTTCTTCTTCTTTCTTTTTTTTATTTGGTTATTTCTTTTCTTTTGATTCCTAAAATATAAATGAGAAACTTCACAAGGGCGTCGTGGTTCAGCAGCCCTGAAGATTGCAGTCCAACAGCACATCCAGTCGGTTATCACAACAGACATTAATCCCCTGAGTTCCGGGGTCTCAAACCTCGCCTCAGACAAATGAAAGAATAGATGATAAGGATGTCCTGAGAGAAATGCTTACTGCTTCCTCTGAGTCCTGCTTGACTCGTTGCCATTTTAATGTGACTGGGAGAAAAACACTAAACCTCGGCCCAGAGTGACTTTGTCTTTCCTGCCTATGCAGGCCTACACATTCAAAGTCCCCATGTCAGTGAACTGTAGCTTGATGTCTATTAATGACACATAACTATTTTTAACTTAACTCATTTACTAATTTAACTTAATTATTAACATGAACGCGAACTGACTGCTACCATTTGTTTGGCGGTGAAACAATTAGTTCTTCAATGTATTATTATAAAATGATCCTCATAATCAGTTAATGGTTAGTAATTGTAGTAATTGTTAGTATTGAGCAGTGTTTTTATCCACACTTTAAATTGGATTATAGGCTAAGTAGATACACTCAGATAGGACTGAGTTTCAGTGTATTTGTCAACAATGACTGATATTCTTTGTCTGTCTGTAATCCACGCCACTGTCTGCATTCAAAGATTGTTCATAGGTGATAACTGCAGAGGCAAATGAGCTCTGGCAAAGAGGGCACACCTGTGTTATACCCAGAAAACAATGGTTTGGAGAAAAGTAGATTGCTTTAAAAAAGGAAAAATTCATGCTGCAAATGCATGTTTACCAGTTGGACGATGATGATGATGAAAGAAAATAGCTTTCCAACATCTGGTGGAGTCTGTTGGAATGTAAATGCATTGTTTGAGAGACAGGTTTTTGTGCGTCGCTGCTGCCAACTGACAAGAATAAAAACATCAACAGATGCATAATGCAGCTTAGATTGGCCTCTAATTAACAGAGACAACGTTACTTTTTCATTGTGGGGCTGAATAGGCGACATACCTACCATGACGCTAAATACTATGATAATGCCGGTTTTCTGTTTGCTTTGGCTTTTTATTTAGCTTGCCGAACGAGCATCTTACAAAGCCCGTGGTTCACTAGATCACACACAGTTGGACAACAGAGCTGCGCCCTGTGTGTGGGGGTGAGCGAGTGTTTGTTAGTATGCGTGTATGTTACGGGGAACTGCCATCTAAGTTGTGTTGTTTTTTGGTTTGCTTTCTCGGAGCAGTTCAGCTCATATAGTTCAGCTGAAGAGAACACATTTTCACCCACAGCGAAAGCAATGGCCGTTCTCCAACACAAGTGTTACAAATTGGTGCATAAGTAAACTCAATCCAGCAGCATATACATATTTTTTGCTTCTAATAAAGGCAAAACATTTCAATCCACGACTTTCTCGCATTGCCATTAATCTCGTGATAATTCAACTTCAGCCGGGCAATACATGCTGAGAAAGATAACTGTACCATGTTGTTTTTGCCTGCGCCAGCCACGGTCCTGCCATGGTCCGGGCAACCAAATCCCTCATTCTCCTTGACTGAGTGATAGAATTGGGCTTGTGGTGAAGTTACACCATTTTTCAGCCAATGCCATGTGTCTTGAGCTAATGATCGGCTGAGTGCTCGGGCTTTCTCAATGGGCCTCCATCGGCCTTCAAAAAGAAACCGACACAGTTTCCCTTATGTCATTGGTGGTGATGTTGACAAAAACTACCTCTAGTGATTATACAACATTTTGTAGCCAAAAGTTCATAACAGCGATTCAAATATAAAACTCTGTTACATCTACAAGAGTGACTGTAGATGTACACACGCACAGGGTGTAATGTCACTTACAGGGGGATGAAGAAATGTGCTTTGAACAACCTCTCCCACTGTAATAGTTTGTAAATGGGCAGCATTCATATTGGGCTTTTCTATTCTTGGAGAGCGCTCAAAGCACTGTATGTTGCAGCTGACATTAACATTCATACAGCGCTGCTGCAATGTGTGAATCCAGCTTTTGTCTATCACTCACACATCACATTCATATACCGCAGGGGCCCATCGGGGACCATTTGGTCTTCAGAGTGTAGCCCGGGGGCATTTTACCATGCAGACAGGGGGAGCAGAGAATCGAACCACAGAGGTTACCATCAGTGAGCCACAGCCACCGATGTGCAAAATTAAGAACACGAGAGACACACACACGCGCACACACATAGACCCAGTTTTTGTTTCAGCATCAGAGGAGAGAATAATGAGAACATGGCCATCTGCCAATGATCTTAAGCTCCGCACAAAATCAATATCAAAGGCCCAAAATGCAATTGGGCACAACAACATAACAACATGAAACAACATTGGCCTAGAGCAGTCACCAGTGCCAGTGTGGAGTGTTTCACAGTAGTCGCTCATGTGCTCCATCCGAAAGTCATTTTAGCCTTTGGCGTCCCACGACGCTTCATCAAAAAAGTTGCATTTTTTTTCGAAAGCTCAGCGGTACGTATATCATGGTCGGTGAGGGGAAATGGCAAAAAAAAAGGCTCTGTTATTGAGTTCGAATTATAGGAATGAATGTCTGTATCGGCAGATGTGGGTGCACAGTGTCAAATCCCCTGAAAGGAGACTCGTCTCGCCCCAATCAAAAAAAAGAAGTAAGAAAACCCTGCACCACCTCTGCTCTCTCATCACCCCACACTTTATTCCCCTCTTCTTCTATTTTTTTTTTGTTTACAAAAAAATAATTCCTAGCTGTCAACCCACAGAAACGTCACAACTGTTCACCCTGCTGGAGGCAACAACACTCTGTCAGGCCCCCACGAGCTATCATGGCAAATGTGGACAACTATAACCCTTCACTGCAGGCTGACATACCAGCCCTGCAATTACACTTCACACAAGACATTTAACCAGCTCCCACACAAACATGTACACGTTGTCCAATTTCCCCCTGAAAATGTTCATGCTGGGAAATTGTGCAGATAGAAAAGACAATTTTCTATTTTAATCACACCGATCTTGCTAACATAATAGTACCAATAAATGTTATTCAGCTATTATATTGAGCATTGATGCAACTGTTGATTTTTTCTGTACCACAAGGTCGCCCCTGCCCATTTCTGGTTGAAAGTCACTTGGACTCAGTGCCAAAATATAACACAGGAAAGGATGCCAAATCTGTGGTATGTCAATGAATGGGAATTGTAGTAAATGTGTGATATTTTATTCATGGCCACATCATCTCCTATGTTCCCTTTTTTTTTTTTTTTTGCTCCACGGCGAGGCATGGCTACAGGACCAGAGATTCATTTTCTTGCTCAATGACAATATAGCTGGGCAGATGCTCACAGGCACCGCCGGGCTCTTCAACAGTTTTCTAAAATTGAAGGACAGCATTCTGGTGGCATGACCCTGGCGCCCACGAGGCACGTGTGTCACGGCTGCCTAGGCCATAATTACCGAGCGCACGCACACCATTTCAGGAGCAGGTTTTCCCTCACAAGGAGCTGTCAGGACCAATTAGGATGGCGTCGTGTATCGGTTAAAAGTTGGCTGACTGGCGCCCGCATTCCCTGCGAGGGGTCCTGACGTCGGTGTGTGAAAAACCTCTGGCAGGTCTGGAGAAGCTCCTTGAATCGCAGCCGTCCGAATCTGAGGCCTCGAGGGAGGCAGGCGAGCGATGAGCCGGGAGAAGGGGGGACGCGCTGAATGGAGAGGACCGGAGTGCGGGATCACAAAAAAAACGGTTAAAAGTCCAGGCACTCGGCTCGCTGCAGTATGTCATAGCTCTGTACCCACCACTGCAATCTTATTTCCCAGTGGCCTCAATTTGTCAAAAGGGATTCTGCGCATATCAGGTATTCCCTGGTAACTGAGGGCAGTCTAGTTGTGCCCCTACAGCTGCAGTGAAACTGTCCTAATGCGAACACCCCTCTACTCAAGACAGAATAATCACTATCAAGCCATTTCATTTCCCGCGCCCCCTCCCTCTCGCTCTCTCTGAGTTGCCTCAGGGGGTTGGTGTGTCATGCCCGGCATAAATAGAAAAACAGCATTTCCATCTGTCTGGTAAACAAGCTGGCTAAGCTGTCACCTCAGTTACCCCATTTTGGATATTTCGCAGAGATGAGGAGCTTCAGATGCTCTATACGCCACGAAAAAAAACGTTCATTTAATCAGGTTGTGGTGAGAATTTCATCTGCAGGCAGCCGCTGTGTTAACGCGTGCATTATAATGGAGCAGAGCACAATGCCAGGTCAATTCATTTCACTTCGATTGGAAAAAGAAAGGGGTAATCTTTGATCATTTAAAACACAGCTCAAATGCTGTCACTTGTTTTACTGCATCATAAAAGGCTCTGAATGACTTCCGTTTGATGAATTATCAGATGCTCGTCTGTGGATGAAGACGTGATAGAAAGAGTTCAATAGGATCAGCACAAACACAGACCTGGACATTTTAATACTTAATGTTTTTGAGAATCACGGGCATCTTTTTATTATTTTCTTTTCAATCTCCTTGGCACTTCCCAACTTCGCACATTAAGTCGTTTTATGCCAGTAATGAGTACAATGGTTTATAAATGCTGCAAGGCAAGTATTGCAACCCCATCACTATGCCAAAACATCCATTGCGTTTCATTAAAACTACCAGGCAAAACAGGGCTAACGGAGAAGGAAACAGCAGCAAGCGGAAAAACACGGTTGTTCCGTATGTTGTTGGAGTCTCCGAAAAAATCCGTAGAATCTTCAACAAACACGACATCCCGGTTTATTTCAAACCCACCAACACTCTGAGGCAGAAGCTGGTCCACCCTAAGGACAAGCTTCCTAGACACAAACAGAGCAATGTGGTTTATGCAGTCCAATGCACCGAGGTCTGTTCTGATTTATACATAGGAGAAACAAAACAACCGTTGCACAAACGCATGTCACACCACCGAAGAGCAACCTCCTCTGGCCAGGACTCAGCCGTTCATCTACATCTGAAGGACAGTGGACACTCATTTGAGGATGAAAACGTTCACATTATGGCCAGGGAAGACAGATGGTTTGAAAGAGGAGTAAAATAAGCCATCTTTGCTAGAACAGAGAAACCATCACTGAACAGAGGTGGAGGTTTAAGACACCATCTCTCAGCCACTTACAATGCTGTCCTTCACTCTCTCCCTAGGAAGGTAAACAAGAACAATAACTCAAAGGATAGCTCAGGTGAAACCAACGACCCTCATTTACACCTAGACCCACAACCCGAATCTGGGCCAGATGGTCCAACGACCAGCAAGTTTGACACAATGGTCCTCTAATTAGGTACTCATCCTCTGATTAGCTATTCATCTCGCAGAGGATAAATACCTGAACTTTTCCAGCAGCTAGTTAGAACCGAAGAAGCCTCTCGGATGAGAGGTGAAACGTCTTCAAGAAATTTTCAACCAGTCCAGTTGCCTACTTGAATCGCACTTGATATTACCATGACCTGCATGACTGAGAACCTCCACAGACATCCATTGCGTCCCATTGTCCCTCGGACGAAGGAAAATGCATTGGTGACAAACAGAGGATGAAAGGGATTGACATTTTTCCCCCATTTATTTTGAACCAATACAAATTAAGCCGAGCACTGACTCGTGACAACCGAGTACATCTTCTCAAGACCCCAGGTCTTCCAGTGTAAAAAAATGGCACAACAGTTGCACATTGATCCCTTAGGCCCTGCTGGCTGGCAGGAATCTGGTAAATGTGTGTATGCACTGTCTAAACAAACCACAGAGCGATCGCCCAGAGGGCTGCATGGGCGTCATCAAACCGAGTCAGAATGTCAGCTGTGTGCCGTCTTCCTGCTTTAATCTTAAACATGGTGCGCATAGTAAACGGCACGTGCACTGCACATGTGGCAATTACCCACCGCAGTTATCCTGGGGATCTGATCAATAAGATGAAACCTCAAATTATTGATGCATACATCACAGGCAGTAAAATGATGCATAATTGATCAGGAAAATATGTGAAGAGGTATTTATGGATTGCTGCCTCCCAACTAAGCAAAAAAGGATTTCTGAGAAACACAAATATAGGTTATCAGGTGCAGCATCAACATCCCACTCAGTGGGTGTATTAGGTGCAATTTTGACGAGAAACACGCTTAGTATTAATATATTGAATAAACTAATACATAAACGATCTGCTCATCCCTGCAGGAGTGGGGCTGCTCTACATGTCATGAGCACAGCCAGGGCTAAACAACAATCAGAGAAATGTGATGTCACATACTCAGATCTTTAAGTTTTCTTTTTTACTTTTAACCATTTTTCATTGAACAAAATAAACAAATACAAACATTTATATTGCTGCATTGTTGTAACAGCTTTTCCTTTATGCCACTAACAGATAACAGAATTAGATGATAAAACCAAGCTTAAGAAAGAACATGATGATTTAAGTTCATTAACCTCGGGATGATTAAACATTATTTCAGGACAGTTTTTCAGACAGTGGTCTGCATCTACCAAAAACATGATCTATTTATATTTATTGTTGCCTATGTACATGCTACATTTAACAATGTTTATGTATTTTAACAACACATTTTGTAGTTATACAAAATATGTCCCACAACAGGATTGCATCTTTGGGATGCAGCAGAGACTAATTAAAAATCAAAAATAGTTGTATAGCAAATTAGCTCACACACACGCACGCATACACGCGCACACGGGCACAAACACACACACTCACACAGACACACGAACTAAAAATTAACTGCAGGTGAAAAGGATCATTGAAAATAGATTTAGTCTTCACCTTTTGTACCCTGAAAAGTTATTAAACACCTAAATAGGCTCCAGCTCAGGAGGAAGTCAGCAATGATTGGGATATTTATTCAACTTGAACTAGCTGATTGTCTCTATGATGTTGTGAATAGCAAAAGAAAAAAACACACTTGATTGTGGGGACAAAAATAATTGAGAATACCAAAAATCCCATGTATACATGCAAGAGGAATATGCAAGGCATTATAATAGCATCCATCCATTCATCATTTGAGGGATGCTAGAGTCAAATCTAGATATGATAATAGCCTATTGACAATATAAAATTAATGAAAATGTCAAACAAATCAAATAACGAGCAGGCATTTCTGGAAAAACTTGTTTATAGCAATAAAAACAAATGGGGGGGGGGGGGGGCAAAACAAAAGGGTAAAAACATATAACGAGAAAGGTATGCAACAACAGTGAAAGTTTAAAAAAAAATCTCATATAAAAAAAACATAAAACGACTATGACTGTGAATCAATTAAAGCAGGAACATCCAGTACAATAGCCATTTTAACCCAATTATAATACAGAAGATGGAACAAGTGCCAGTCGGTGTTCTAAAAGGAGCACAACTGGATCCTGCACAGTGCAATTTGTTTAATTATCACCTTTTTAGTGAGCAAGCATGTCTATATTAAAGTGATGCTTTGCATCAAGCCGAAAGCTCCTTATACTGTATGCAATCTTCAACTTCAGCCTGGGCACCATTCAGGGAGCGATACTTTATGAATCCTGATTACACTTTCTCGACTATATGTAAATAGCATACAGTTACTTCTTCACTCTCTCACTCACACACTCAAATGTACATTGAAGATTTGACACAGCTTGGTCCACAGATGAGGCAACAGCACGAAAAACAGACTCGTCTGCTCAAACATGTCCATGTGCAGTTGTCTACAAAAGCATAGATATTACTAATAAACATGTGTGAGTCAAAAATAAACTCTATCTCTCTTCAATCTCTTGATTGAATAATAAAGAAAAACCTGCAAATATCGATGTGTATTTCGACCTGTATGTGGTAGGGAAGACTCCGCACTGGTTAAAGAGTGTAGCCTGAGACTGACTCCTCCCCCCCAACCAATTGTCTAATCAGGGCCACACTATATAACCACCTGGGTGCCATGCCTCCCTCTTTGCTTCCTGGTCTCTGTCCATGCTGTGGATGCCAGCGTTTAGTGCTCGGGTTTGGGTGGTCATTGCCCTTACCATAGGTGGTTTACTTTGCGTTTTCGTCCGCCATGTAGCCCATTTTGTTTGTCCCTTATTTAGTCCCATTAGTATTACCTTATTTAGGTAAGCTGTTCCCTAGGTTGTCTTGTGATATCTTGACTACTTTATGTGGGGTTCCTGGTTTTGCATAACTTCATTTGAAGTTATTTTGCGTTGTATTCTTTGGTTTATGCCCTCATCTTTCTTGATTTGATTGTTTGCTTTGTTTGAATCCTTTGTTTTCTTTTCATTTTCCCAAAAGTAGAGTGCTGCATTGTTGGGAGGCCGCGCACCCGTGGCGAGATCCCTGCACGTTTGTTTTGCATGCGAGTTGATGCACAGGGACACACTTAAGGCTGAGCATTTGATGTGATGATTGCTGTGAGGTTGCTGTGCCGCATTAAAGGCGAGTGGACACTCCTCTGTGTAGTCTGCCTCTCTTCATGTAGCCTCTGTTGGCTTCTTTTGTGGTGTTGTTTTTTGTTGTTTTTTTTTTTGACTCTGTTTTAACCATAAAGTACACGGAATATTTGAAGGATTTCATGTTTAGGCCTTTTAAGGATACATTGTAATTTTAATGATTTTGTCTTTTAATCCTCTGCCTATCTACTTATTCTTTAAAAAAAAAATTACATTGGATTTGCTTCTGAGCTCGCGTCTCTGCCTCCTTGGTCAACAAATCTCTGTAATTACAATTCAATATCCCAATGTTTCATGGGATGCAAGTCCCCAGGTGGCGATGTCTATGATTCCCCCTTCATCTAGTTGCACACAACGATCACATGATCAGTGAATGGAAAAGCACAAATATGGAGACAAATATTCTCCACTGACAGCTGAGTTGAACTCTATCAGGAGGCATAGAGATAACACCAGTGCAGACATGGCACTCTTCTCTTTACATAGCTTATTAAGCAAAGTAATCACTTAACGATGCTGCAGGTAATCAGTGTAGACAGGCTCATATGGTCACCTGCTTCAGATTGTATCTGCTGGGATATGACCAGAATTTTAAAAAAAACTCTCCTTCGGTGTGTTGCCTCCCCACTAAAATAGAACACAACTGTTTGTTTTAGGATACCAATTGTACAATGCAAAGAGGAACTGGTTTAATTTTGTTGGTTGGGGGGAGGGAAAGCAGCATGTTGCGCGTGCTTACTCCACCAGAGACACAAGAGTTTTTATTTTTTTTGCCTTGTGTAATCAAATCCATTTTTCATTACAGGAGTGGCATTCATAAAGCATAGTGCTGCATATCCATGTGACAGCTGTTCTGAATAAAAGTCATTTACTGAAATGTGCTTTCTGGGATTCAAAAAAAAAAACTTTCATAAAACAAGTTGCCTCAGTGTAAGAAAGCCATTTTTCTTGGGTTAAATGATATGATAAATGCATCTCGGTTAAAGGCATTGGGTGACTGCAGTTTATCAGAAGCACAGCAGAATGAATTATTCAGATCAGTTTGCGTCAATAAGGTCAGTGTTATCAACCAGATGCTCTCAGGCAATCTCCCTAGTGGACTTCATTCACGGTGATATGAATGCAGGATTTGAAATTTTGTTCTTTTTTTGATCAAAGATGTTCTATCCAATCGAGACGGGAAAGACACTTTCACAGCCTCATACTGAAAAACAAAGAGGGGAAACCTGTGCAAAAAGAGCTCTCTCTTCATCCCAAAATAGAAGATGTGCAGTTGCTGCAGATAAGGTGTCACGTGCCGAAAACACCGCACTCAATTTTGTTTCCATGGTGGCCCCGTATCTCCTGACAGAAACAATTTTGAGTCTCTCCTGCTAACATCACATTTATTTATCCATTGACCTTTCTCACGGCAAAGATAACTTCTTAGGAGCAACTTTTGTCGTTCCAGCTCTAAATGTTCCCAGATGCCACACTGTAATATTCATTCGTGCATCCTGTAGTGCTTAGTGCTCTGCCCAAAGCTAAAACGAAACCTTCGGCCTCGTCAGCATCAGATTCCGTCTCCAGTACCAGTAAATGAAGATACAAACAGTATATATATATATATATAATTTTTGTTTTGTTTACCCTATTTTTTTTTTACCAGTTCCAAACAGCAAATAGCTTTAAGGTTGTTTGACTCAGAACGCAGAATGAGACAACAAAAATGTATGATGCAATGTGCTTTGATCTTGGCGAGTTGTCCTCATTTTACAGGAAACACCTTCCTCGAAACGCATTTAGGGAGATTAGAAGTCAGCTTGTTTTCATCCCCCCTCCGTGCTCGTGATTTACAGCACTGGAATTTCAATGCAGGACCAGCAGACACTGTGAAGCTGTTTCCACAACCAGCAGAACACAGACGTCGTTCATTTGTTGCTGAACTGTGTGGTTCAGTCACATTGAGGACCTGCTCACGTTGAGCACTGAGCTCTGCTGTGGTGTAGGTTAAAATGATCTGCATCTGTTAAGACGTACAGGTTCTCAGTAGTTGTTGAATTTTTAAATCTCTATTTCGGCTAACATTGTGCTCCTTATTGGGTTTCCTTTTGTGAGAACTGTGAGCATGCGTCACCGCTTTCATCTATCTGCAAAGACATCTTTCTATAGGACAGAACAGGACTCCCTAACAATCATAAAGTTTGCACTGGATAAATACTCGGAGCTCGCTACATTGTCTTATTGATGTGCACAATATACATGGGTAGGCGGAAAATCTCAAACCAAATTTCCGCGAGACGGATTGTGATCTCATCATCTGGGAAAGGCGATGGCTGAGATTGATTGTGCTGTGTCTTTTATATAAGAAAAATGTAAAAAAAATAAAATAAAAAAAAAAAATTTCACTTGGCAGCCCACATTGTGGATTTCTCATAGACAAATCATTCTTTGCTCTGAAAACAATACATCTGTGGCTGTGTACATCTGCTCCTGGCTAGTGTGTGTCAGCCCAACAATCTTACAGTAAAAGTGTGTAGTGATGTTTTATGGCGATCCTTTGAGGTGTAGTTAAACCAGCGGCCAACCTTGTCAACCTACAAAGCACATGCCTCTTCTCTTGTTAGTTAACACTCTTTGTTATGGGCCATTCACTTGCTCTAAAATACACACGGCCCTCCCATCATCGCCATGCAGACTGTATGCATTGTGAAAATGACCAAATAAAAAAAGGCATTAACAGTCAACTATCTCATTCCCGCAGTCGTTGTCACTCTTATCCGTTTCATCCTACTACAAAAATGTAAATTATATCTCCCTGGACCCTGTCAATGGTTAGGGCCCATCAGCTGAACTAGGCCCCTGCTTTGTAGATCTCATTTGATTCTTATTGCTGATAGTGGATGCGGCAATTTATGCCAGGGCTCATTCGAGTAGATGGAGATCAAAGAAACTTATGCTACCCCTCGCCTCGCTCCCATCTCGGGTTTCATCAGATCTGCAAAAAGGGCTCCTCACAGAGGCTCCCTGATTCCCCCATTGAATCATCTGGGTCAAAATCCATTCTGGCAGCACAAACACGTATTGAAAAATCTCAAGTTTAAAAATTGCCACTTCAGAAATTTGCATGTATTTACATGTTTATCAAGCCTTCCAAAATTTGTTCTTTCAATCTTTGCTGATCAGCCCTGATTGCATGGAAAACAGGAGAATGCAGTGTGGCATATAATTTCCCTCTTCAGATATTGAAAATAGAAATTGAGCAATGGTTATAGTTTTGGGATGTTGCTGAGCTGTATGATTTCATCTCTTGAAACAGACAAAGATGCATTCACAGTGCCACCACAGGCAAGTTTATTTGTTTTTAGTCGAGGTCAACATCTAAAGTATTATAAATCAACAAGGGGAAAAGGGAAAAATTGTCGAATCTATTTTTGTCCCATTTCATTTATGAATGAATAGGCCCATAATGGGTGGATAATCTGATGTTTGGACATTCTCCATTACTTCATTACTTTATTTGCACTGCAAAAGTAGGAGAATAGAATACTGTATATTATAACAAACAGCTTTGACCACGTCATAAGTTTATGCAGCGAAACATTATTTTTGTCATTTGAAACAAAGAGCTACATTTTGGTTAATAACCTATAAATTCAACTGCAGTCCCGTCAGCTTGATTGATACATCGGACACAAGTTCATTTTGGGCCAATATTCTGGTGAGAGAATCGTAAAGTTGCCTGGAGTCTAGCAGTCTTGCTGTGTAATTATAGCGAGAGCTCATCACGTCTTCACTGCGACAAAAAAAAAGTTTCAACAAACAGCAGCAGGAACAATTGCTCTGAGACCCTGTAACACAAACTGAGCCCTTCTCCTTGGCTGTGCGTTGTGGTGGGTGCACTACAAAGATGTTCAGCGACATCTCATAGATTTTTTTTTTGTTCAGCGACATCTCATAGATTTTTTTTTTTGTTTACCTTTTAAAATGTACACTTTATGAAGGAAACAATGAAAGATGTACAGGGAGTGCTATTCTTGCACTTTTGGTACGATTATGTCATGCAACCCCACAACAAAAGGTAATTAGAGTTCATAGAGATATCATTAAATCTACACTCTATATTAACAAAACAAGGCCAAAGATGCAGAAAAAATGATGTTTAACATTAGCGTAATTACTGCCAATAACGCTTATGATGAATGCTGCTGTAATTTAGTTATACAGTTATGTAAAAATATGCAGATGAATATTCATTGATGCCTTTGTGATGGCTTTGTGACACTAATAGCATCTGTAAAGTTTTTTTCTTTTTTAACGGTGAGATCTTTTAGAGCAGATGCTCCAGTGCTTCTGCCAACATAACGCACCTCAGGAAAGGTAAACACAAACCAATGTGCCATGTGTTCTCTGCTCAAGAGGGAAAATGATAAAGCATAGGGTAAATGTACAGCGCAAGTCTTACTGGACAGGAAAAAGCTGCCCCCGATCCACCATGTGGCGAGGTAATTCACAGAGCACTGATGAAGACAAGGCACCATGATTTAGCTTCCCATTAGCACACATGTGCACACACCCACATCTCTGGCCACACTCGCACAGAGCTTGGTGTTTTTTTTGTTTGATTTATTCTAAAATTGCACTCCGACTAAATTGCACCCCGACTAAATTGCACAATTAGCACTTTTTGATCTTTATAAATGAGGCAGTTTATGACAGGTAATGGGGCACATTGTCGTCACTAAATGGAGCAGCTTTAACATTTCTAAATGT
Source organism: Colistium nudipinnis (assembly GCA_016785305.1). NCBI lineage: Eukaryota > Metazoa > Chordata > Actinopteri > Pleuronectiformes > Rhombosoleidae > Colistium > Colistium nudipinnis. The sequence continues at coordinate 128,643 of JAFBJU010001075.1, forward strand.
ATACAAAAGAAAATCCAAGAGAATTCCTTCTGGCAATATGGAGCACAAACTGCTAACCTTACCAGTGTTTTTTTTTTTTTTTTTTATGGCTCGTGTAGTTGCATTATGTGGCAGAGCTTTTCTGTTTTTTCAATTTCCATTGATGCCTTATGCCGAGTTATTTGATACCACCGATCCGAAGACGGATCGATGAGGACGGGTTACGTTTAACAAAAAGATTTATTACAACAACAAAAAACAAGAATAAAACCCTTGATCAAGGTTTCTCCAGTCCCGCAGGAAAACCAATCAAGCGATGCACCTCGGAGCGAAGACCGAAGAACCACCTATGTTGCGTCGCAGCGCATTAAATAATGGTGTAAACATTAACATAACATAATATTTACAATACATTTCCTATTGATTTAAACTATAGGTGGGTGGTGGTCATTGACATGTCACCTCCTTGTTCCTCTTCGCACCTGATTGGTCCTTCCCGGGTGTCCTGTTTGGGTCTTGGTGTCCTATGTGTTAAGCATCCGTTTGTCCATGCGCTTACTGCATGCGCAGTAAGTCTCCGTGTGTTAGACTGGTCAACAAGTTTGGCCATGCAGGCTATAACTATAGAATATGAGTTATGTGAGGAAGGAAAGTAATGTAATAATAAGTAATGAGTACTGTTATAAACAAGTAACTACATACTTTCATACATTTCTACCTACATACATGTATTCATTCCTACACATCTACATGCATTTCTTTTTGTTCTAACCTGAGGTGGTGTGGGGGGAGACTTTTGCATTTCCTGGCTCTACCCCACAGTTGGGGGCAAGGTCATTACCTGTGTATTGTTCTAATTCTAACATGGCAGTGTGAATGTACATGTCCATGCCTCTAGATGTCTGGTCTGAGTGGTGGAGTAAACATGAGTACCTGTGAGGTTACATTGTTGTCTCAGTCTAAAACTTAACTTATACTGCTACCTAAACATCTCTTTATGAGCTTGTAAATAATAAGCTAAACATTCCTGAGTATACAACTGACCAACAGAACAACAAAATATATGTAAGCAAATATCTGGTCTGATTATTTAAAATATTCTTAAATTGTGCATTTGTCTGCTTTCTGCATCGGCTGAGGGCTTTTCCAGTCGGGGAGGGGGGGTATATATCTCTAAAAAATACACTAAAAAACACTTAAATTACTTGTTTAAAAACTGAATTTACTTTTTAGAAGATAAAACTGAAAGCGAAACAACAAACTGAAGCAGGATTTATCTGTTATTCGTTTTAAAGTAAGGAGAATAGTCTATGTTTGGACTGTCAGTTCCTTTTTTCCTAAACTTGTTCTGCGGTGTCATCCACAGCTCAACCTTTTCAAATGTCAGTCATATGCTGTAGGCCACAGTAAAATAAAAATTAAGTAGTAGCACTGTATTTCTCATAAAATGTGATTTTTTTTTCTTTCTCACCTCTGGTTTATCTTGCATAAATTATGGGTTCTTGTAATTAAAGTTGCCAAACCACAACCTTTACCTATGACCTCATCCAAGTCCGGAATTTATCCTGACCTTGACCTTTATCATTATCTCTGTGTCATAGCGTCGTACCTAAAAGCCCATCAGAGACCCAAACCACCATTGCTGTGATTTCTCAAAGAAGCAAGAACATAGCACTTCCTGGACCAGAAAATAATATGCCACCTAACACGAAGATATGTCATTTAAAACAATGTTTCGATGTTAACTTTTATTTCAATTATATTTAATGCCATTTACTGAATGAAAAAAAGGGCAAGCTTTAACAAAGGCCATTTTTTGCACCTGCAGTTCAATGCTCCTCAGTGACCAACAGAAGTTGTTTCATATTTGAGCCAAAGGCTAGACATCTTCACACAACCCCACATCATATTGTCAGAAAAAAGGTCCCTGAAAGTCCTCTACTTCAACGTCCTATCAGTACACATACCAGAGGGCATGTTGCAGCTGCAGAGCCGACACTCTGACTACATGCCACAGATTAAAGGTTACAAAATCGCTGAATTGAGGTGGGGGGTCCCTGGTCTCGCCATCAAGATGCAGTGACCCGGAGAGCATGTTTCATAACTGATTTTTGTTCTTTATCCTCTTTGGTATCCTTTACTGGAAGCTGTCAGAGACGTGTGGGCCAGAGCTTATCCAGATCCACATCTAGGAACTGGCCACTGCATCGGGGGCTTATGGAGATAATCAAGGGTCTTCATTCACTAACACCTCCTAAACTAGGCTTATCAGGCCCTGCAGACACTGCCACCAACGGCTATCACTCTTTCTTGCGTATCTTCAGCGGGTATATTCAAGGGTGATGTAATACTGAGAAACTTGACAGAAAATGTTTATATTTACCGTCAATCCCGCACTGCTTATTTGCCAGAAACTCAATGAATTCAGCATGAAGGAAAATAAATATATAAGTGACAGATAATGCATCGGGACATGGCTTGATGACACAAACAACTATCGTAAAAGACACCACAAAATATACTAACGTCAATAATGATATTTTACAGCCTACATCGGTTTGAGCATGGACTACCTAACAGTGGTCCTTTTTCAAATAACCATGTCTAACATATATATATATATATATTTTTAAGCAGAATCCCTAATGCATATATGTATGAATGATTTTCGTTACTGGAAGCGGGAAAAGGCTCTTAACCGTTAATTCACACACAGACCATTAGGTTTCATCCCTACACTGCTTTGTTGTTATTTGGCCATCATGTTATCTCTTCAGTAAATACCGCAACAATTTCTTTGTTTCTAAACTTTGTTGTGACACTATTGGGTCCTGAGCAGGGGTACTCAAATAAAAAGCGTAAAGGTCCACAACATTTCTGTTTTGCAATATGACAAAGGTCTGTTTAATAAAGTCTAACTGTCATGACAACGGAAAAACTCTGTTGTCATGGAGATGGCATGGCGCTGTGTGTGATTGTGTGAGCGCTGGTTGCGGAGGAGAAAGCAGATCATTTGGACTTGTCGCGTTGCAGCGATGTCTCGCAGATACTATATATATATATTACTTATGAAAAGTATATATTTGCTCTGGGTCCGGAGACAGTTGTGGTATGGTACGGATCCAAACCTAAGTCGGACTTTGAGGATCCCTGGTCTAGAGAATAAATGTGCTACCTGTGGGCCGAATGTAGTCGCTGGCAATCTCCTCTTTTGAAGTGATTGCCATCAAAGCAAAATTGCGCTGCAGGCAAACTGTTGTTCAATAGGACGCTTATGTTATTGGATACCCGACATGGGTGGTTTCTGGCTCTTTGAAACCTGAACCTGAAACCTCGAACATTGACTTTATGTTTTGAATATATTTCAGTTTTAGGGGCCCTTTTGCTCATCTGATTGTTTAGTTTCACATTTTACAAGTGCAAAATAAATTTGGCAGCTATGACAGCACATCTATCAAAAACTCAAAATATGTAAATATATAAAATATATGTACAGATAAATAAATCCCTTTGCTTAGTAAAACCGGGCACTCGCAGCACCATGCAAGGTATGTGGGAGTTAGAGGCATACGTGTTATGTGATTAAAGCCTCCTAAAACTGAGGGAAGTGGTGATCATAGAGATCATGTTACAGGGTTATGCAGCATCTTAGAACTTCCTTGCTGACTTGACTGTTCCCAAATCCGACCACAGCGATTGATCTGCCCGACGGAGAAAGGCTGTAGACATTAGCACAAGGAAAAGAATAGAAAAAAGGTAGGTAGTGGGTGTGCACGACACGGCACTAAATATATTGTTTTGCTATTTAAGCACCACTGGAGTGAGACAAAATTGTTTATTCTGTTTCGGGACGGTGGTGTCCTTATGCAAAGGAGTATCTTAGGAGCTGGGGATTTATCTTTGTCACACCAAAGGTCATCACATCACCCAGTGAATATTCCCTCGGGGCAGTGTTATAAATTTGCAACAGCACACAGGATTTTGGAAAGAGTTCCGCGTGTAATCACTTTAATGAAAATATTAAATAGGAATGACATGGGGTCTAAAACTGGAGGCTCTAATTCCTGTGACTCACCGATGCGGACCAGGGCTCCCACTCCCTGCAGCTGTTTTGGTTTAGCCTAAGTTTAGGACTCAAACACAGCTTTTCTGTTTAGGTGTTCACTTGCACCTTGAACACATTAACCGAGTAAATAAGTAACTCTGTTAACCTTATTCGTGAATTCAAAGGAAACTGGTTTGGAACAAATACCACGTGGAGAAAATAATAAGATCAAGGAATGGACTTTTGCATTTTTGTATTTATCACACGATGCCGAGCAGGTGAGGAAACCTAATGATCAATGGCCACGGAAAATCTCCTATCTAACAAATAGGAGGGAAACCAGTCAAGGGCAGCCTGTGTTATACCTGCCAACCAACGACTGCTGAGGAGAACAGAGCTGAAATCTGCTCCTCAGTCAAGCAGCTGACTAAACAGAGCGTAAAATAAATTTTTAAATATAATTCGAAACCCTGAGCAGAGCCATTGCAGTACTGTGACTAACAAAAATAAACTGACAAGTAGTCATCAAAGGTTTCAGTGCGGCCCATAGCGGCTTCAGACATATCGATCTCACCAGTGTCCAAAGAGCGGCACACAAAGAGATGAAAGAAAAAAAACATTGAGGCCTCCCTTCTCCACAGCCATAGCTCCTAAGCACAGTGAAGACGTCACAGGTATATTTTAGGCAAGGTCAAACGTGCTCCACATTTTATCCAGGTCTCATAAATGACGTCCTGAATATGGGATGCATACAGGACCCATTGAGTAAATGGTGTTATGATTTGCACGGATGTATGCCCAACATAATCACATTGCAGTAAAAGCGTACTACTGCAGGTAGTCAAGAACATATCTGTGGTCTGAAAGCCAGTGTTACACAGAAGATAGGTGGACAGATGCTGGAGAAAGTCTCTTGAGATGAGATAGGAGAGGGTGAAAAGGGGTTTCAGAGTCACTGGAGTGGAGTGAGCAGGACCCCATGCTTGATGTGAGCAAACAACATTTGGCTGGACACACTTTTTTGCGAGGAATTCTAGGCTCTTTTGAAGAAAGGCACAATCCTAGAGCACGTTAAAGAAATGAATCCATGTTATGAGATCAGCATGCAGACTAGGGCTAAGTTGCAGGCTGAGTATGGCTAAATCATCAGTTCCTGGATACCCTGCGTAAACAGGGTCAGACACGAAAAGGACTTATTAATCAGCAGTGGACTGCAGTGAACTTATTAAATGTTGAAATGCGTTGAAAAATTACCTTGCACCCTCAGAGACTACTGCCAGTTTGGAATTTATAAAGTTTGAACTCAAATAATGTGATTATCTCATGTCACTTCCCCTAGGTTTAATACTATATATGTCTCATTTGTTCTGCAATAATGTCACATGCTTTATTTGAGCACAACTCATCGACAAATTGAAATACTATAAACATTCACTTCTAGAGAGCGCTAATCACTGTCATCACTGTGTCTGGGGGATTAGCAGCACCATGAGTCATATGAATCATTATCCAAAGACAACAAGCTCATCAGAGTACAGAAGCATGAATATTATATATTATATTAGTCAAGTCGAAACTAACACATAATGGTTCTGGCGGCTCTGCACCGCGGGTAGACTCTTGAACATACAGGAGAATGAATTATCACTTTGGCAAATTATGTACATACGGCATGCAAATAAACTTTATTCGCTCATGCAATGACTTCTGGGATAGTAGACTGCGTGGACTCAAAGTCACATGCAAAGTTTAATCCTGATCGAGGAGTCTAAAACCTCGTCTTTTTTTGCTCAACAGACAATGACTTCACACGACCAAGGTGCTACACTAAGATAAGAATTGACCTTACACTATAAAGGATGACAGGTCAGAATTTCCTGCCGGAAAAGAAAACTGAATGGAATATGTCGCTGCTATTTTGCTATATGTGTAATGAAAGATTATTGCTAGTATTTTTCTCTGAAAGCCGGGATTTCCATTGAACAGAACAATGGAAATGTTGAAACAACAATGATTGACCTAATCCTATTTCTTTTAAAAGGTTCGCCTTTTGCCCATCTCCTGGGCCCCAGGTCAGCACTGGACCACCGGGCGCCCCATCTCCTTTTTAACAAAGGCAGACAATATGCCCTATTTGACAAGACAGTTGGAAATGTCAAAATCCAGTGGAAAATGGAACCTAACATTCTTTCTTTCTTTCTTTCACGATGTTGATTGTGTAGCAGATTACTCGCTGAATTTTCAGATTTATCTATGGCAACCATTACTAGCCATCTTCACACAGAATAAACCACTTTCCTCTGGCACAAGCATGATTGAACAGTGATGTGGCAGGAGGCCAACTACAACATTTTTCTTGCTGAAGAATTCGCATTGGCATTAGGCCAGCAGCTACACTGTGAATCACGACATCCCTCCCTATGTGTGCATGTTCTACATGAGAACAGTCACTTACAGCTGTAATTGGCTTTCTGACGAAATATTTCTGACCATGAATTTGCGCTATGATGCTGTTGTAGATTTCCGAGTCTAGGGATACAATTTCAGTGCCGATGATTCAGGGCTGACGTTGGTTGCGACCGCCGCAACAGACACACTCACACAGACTCATTATGTCTCTTTGAGCCAGGGAGGTGACCTTTGAAACCCATTCTGCTCCTGCACACAGATTAGAAAGGGGAGCAAGAATTCCTCGTCTTATCAATCAAATATTCCCCGTGTTTGTGACGTCTCACTGACCCGTGTCATTGCACACCAGAATTATACAGCTATAGAGGAAGGAAGGTCGGGTGCAGCGCTCCAAGCCTTAGGGGTGAAATATATTGCTAGAACAAGAGACGACCAGCAGGTTGTGCTGACACCGTACAACAGATGCTGGCGCCCATGGATTGCCTGAGGTCGCGAGATCTGTCATGGGTGGAAGTGTGCTTGCTTACACAATGGAGGTTGTACTTTGTTTTTCATATCACATAATGCAGGCTGGCTATTTGCGAAGAGCACATTTTCAAATTCAAATTCTGTACCTCATTTTGAAATTAAGTATTGAAGCACAAAAATGAACATTCAGTGGTTATGTGTGTATATCTATATCTATATATATATATGAACTATTTTCGATTTGCATATGTCTTTCAAATGTAACATTTAACTACAATTCCGGAGAAATTAGATCCCTCGTGAGGTCGATAATAGCGCTGTTGCTGGGAAATCCCGGGGATGATATTTTGAGTGGGAACTCGAGTCGAGATTTCCCCACCAATTAGGAGAAAATCAACCAACGCGGGGGATTTTCTGCATTTAATCGTCTGACTTGAAGGGATGGCTGCTTTCAAGTCACAGAGGCAGGACCAGGAGGCAATTTGACTAGACACACATAGGGAATGCAAATGACTATCTGCGCCTTATTACCCCAGCCCGAGACCCCACCGCTGAAGAGAGTATAACTAAACAGATCGGTCTCTCATTGTAGCTTTCGTATGACTCAGGCTCCCCTCCTACATCAGCTTTCACTTGAGTTTGGGGCATTATATTGTTTGCGTACCTGAGGCCATGATAATGTGAGTCCCCAATTCAATGATGCGAATGCCTCGGCAAGATCATTACTGCTCCCTTCCCACTTCATTTGCCGAGCCCCGACATGACAGTGCTGGTTTGGAATGAGAGCCTCTGCTAAAGAGATGGAGATAACAGGATGATTCATAGTCGTTCAAAAGAGGTCACAGCTTCCTGTGCTTTTAAGACAGGAATTTGGGATTCCCTCAGTGCATGCAGTGAAGGGCAGCAAGCCAAGCATCCCTGTTGGCATACAAAATTAGTCCTGGTGTGCATGAGGACCAAACACCTCAAACCTTAAATTATACTGGACGCCATCGTAAAGTCAAGTCTGAGCATGAGTAGATTATGTTTCTCTTCTTTTTTTTTTTTTAAAGGCACTGATCCAAATATGTGGCATCAAATTTAATTACTGTCAGAATAAAATGTGGCGACAAATACGCCTGGAGGTTGTAGAAGTAGGGCCATGACAACGTGAAACCGAAATGCAGAAAACTCACGTTAAATACAAGGCGTTCCATCTATCCTCTGTGCTTCTCATTACTGGGCTGAGAGTGAGAGAGCTGCGCTGCAGCTGCCCGGTGACTGCTGCAGAAACCAAATCTCTGCCGTTCACCGTTGTGGAAGTCAACCTTGAGGTACTGGGTCGGTATTTCTGTAGGGTGAATTGGCCTCTGCGACAGCATTTAAATTTAACTTACTTTCCCAATGAATCAAACACCGTCGAGGATAGCTTAAGATAGCCATCGTGACACTTGTATTAAACAGAGAAGATCGTAATTATAGTATCATTTTAATGAGACTGTCATTGCCTCCTGGCTAACAACCTAGGCAATAATGTGCTGCACAAAAGCTATGAACCATTATCATTGAAAAACTGCTGACCAAAAAAGGACATTTCTTGTTTGTCACAACAGAGCTCTTTCATGTAAAATAAGTGTCCAGTTACAGCGCTTGTGTATTGCACCATGTAACACAGAGCATGTTCACAGAACCACAGCAAACGCAGTGGCTCCATAGATTTTCTTGGCCAGAAGATGCAAAAATTGTTATTTATAGATACATTTCAAAGGAAGATGCAAATCAAAAGCAGACACAGTACAGAAATTAAACTGCTACAATAAAATCCGATCTTATCAGATAAAGTGTGTTCATGCATCAGAAAGTTTTCCAATAGATGTAATCAGTATCTAACTCTAAATTGTGACACCCCACCAAGACCAAAATAAATCAAGTAATATTTATTTAATAAATGATGTAAAACATGAACATTTTTGACTAGTTAGAAACAGCAGATTTCTGTACTGGAAATATATTCACCTCTGTTGTTGTTTAATGACAGTTGGCAAACTATTTTTTACTTGAGGATCGAATTAAAAATATATATATTAATGTGATTTTAACATGTATCATAAGCATCTATTACAGCGTCTCATCTCTTCTGGTTCAGCAAGGACCCATGTTAAAAAAAGATGTGTCCACCAAACAAGATCTGTCTACATTTTAATGTAAAGTGTAACTTGGGAATAAACTGTGAATAGCTGATGTCTAGATAGTAGGAGTTGATGAAAATGTGACAGTATTGCAAATATTTCCCCAAAATCCAATATTTCTGGATTTTTATCTAAGATAGTGTGGTGCAGTGAAGGAATTCGACAAATGAGCCTGAATTTCAAACAAGCGTCCTTTAATTAAATTTCCTTCCTTTTTATCATTCTCTCTTTAATAAAACCTGGTCTATGTTTGGCCAAAGGTTAATGCCTAGCAAAACACAATGTCCATGCATGGCTGAAATAAATGGATAATGATTAAAACCTCTAATATCTCCAGAGCACCAAGAGCCTCATGGTGTGACAACAGAAAACAATATATTATTTCATTCTCAATATTTTTTACAACTTCACCACCTATCAAACTCTTTGTAATAAACTGACAACAATATTTAAATCCCTTCACACAACACCGATGCAAGCAAGGGCCAACACAAATAAAAACAAAATGGAGCAGAGTAAATGATGAGTGCTTCGGTGAGTGCTTTGCAAATTATGTGGCAGACTGGCCAAAACAGACCGAAACACCACTAACCTTATTTTTTTCTAGCCGCAGCTGCGGTTACAATAAATTACAATTGGTTTCAGAAAAGACCTGGCAACCGTTTACACAGCTGTTGGGAGGTAAGAGTAAGACGCACTGACTGGCGATGTGTATCGTTAACTGGACGTGTAATGACCTCAGTGGGGATATGAGGTTTTGGTCATATCGCACAGCCCTAAGAGCTCCTTTAATCCACCAGATAAAAGCATTGTTGGGACACCACGACATGCAAATTCTGCACAAAAGACACCAGAGATAAGCAGCAAACCTGCCCCGCAGGCCGCTAAATATTGAGTCCCACTGCCACTATCCAATTAAATGTTACCCGTTATCTGAAAACACCCTGCCCTCGTAATTATCTGCCGTTCGGAGCTCAAAAGAAACAACAAAGTGTTTGCGCTATGTGAGTCAATACATATAAGGCAAGTTAGAGATGCATCGTGCAATATTATATTAGTGTTGAATCGAGTAGCAACAAAATGTTTCACCGAGGGCACCGATGAGAATTTAGGTTATCAGCTCTATCGCGTGTAAGGCAGTCGAATACAACTTCCACTTACTTTTACATTTCTAGAATGTATTTACATAGTGTTCAGAGGTGATCAAAATATGCCTCTGCAACTGGTTTGGAGAAAATTACCAACATCTTTTAAAATATAGGGTTGCAATACATTTTTCGCCAAACCAGTAAAAGACAATGTGGATGATCACCAAGCATACACACACATACACACACATTTAGTTCACCCTGTACAACACAATAATATTTTGTAGATGCAGAAAAAATGAAAAATAAGGACCCGATCCAACTTCCGTCTATTTCAGCACTGGATAGGAGGATACAGCAAGGATGCATGTAACAGATTACCTCCACTTTTTGTCCTGAAGAATACACACAGAAGGTCTGCTACTCCTTCTGCAAAGAGAGAGCCACATGATGTGTCACTCTTATCTCAGGAATCAAGATCAAACAATAAACTCTATTATCCGACATAAGGCCACATGAATTTTGTAATTCAGCCAACAGTTCGTTTTTTTTTTGTTTTTTTTTGCTTTGATGGGCCTAAGTGAACAAAACCCTCTCCTTCCTCTTCAGAATCAGAATCATCAGAATCTCTTTATTCGCCAAATGTACAAGTACACAGGAATTTTACGTGGTGTACAGCGCTTGTGTATATACATACGACATATAACATACAACATACAACATAAACCATAAGTTAAACACAAAACATAAGGGGTCTTTCTTTCCCTCTCGCACACAGGGAGACTGTGGATAATAAACTGCGAGACGGACAAAGAGGTTCCTCAGCTTAACTGTTTGTCTCTGTCAGTGCAGACAGAGAGTGTGCACAGGGTTGTGTAATGCAGCTGAGAATAAATTGGCCGATATGTATAATAAAATTCTGGGAAGGTATTCAATTGGCACACAAAATAAACAATCGAACAAATGTGATGACGGTGAATGCGATGGTGCCTGTCACATTGTAGTGAAAATCTTTAAATATTCCTAAAAAAAGAAAAGAAAAAAGATCCTTGGCTGTGGCGGAAAAGTTGGTGTATGGAATGCAAATGGGAATAAATTACCGTATATTACATAGATGAAACATTGGACTTTGACGCTTTCACTCTTTCTAATAAAAAATACATCATGGCAGACTAAAATATCTGTATGAAGGAATAAGAAAACTGTGACATCCCTCAAGTGGATACAACAAATACACATACGTACATGGAAGTGCTGTTTTAGTCCTAAAGTCTCTAACAACACTTCCATTCGCCACTGCACACCTGTTTCCTCCTGAATCACATACAAGCCTACTCTTTGTAATTGTTCTCATCAGTTATTGTATTTTAAAATAATACATTACTACATTAAATATATTTTTTTTTAAAGGCTTTTTCTTTAGACATTTAAAACAACAGTGTGGTCCTATGATTTGTCATGGTCAAATGGAAGGATAATTGTCTCCTGTTTCATAAATTATATTTTTAAAATGTTCTCGTCCTCTTACTCAGGGACGTTTAGCAAGTACAATGGGGCCCCCTTCTAGCAATTGCTGAGTTTGCATGCACCGTTGTGACGCCTCTGCTCCTGCTGCGGGTTCTAACCTTGTGGCAAAGTCCTGAAAATATGAATAAGAATCGTTTAAATTATTAGCCCTTAAATTGTGTATTTTTTACTCTGCAGTCTGTGATTCTCAGCTGTGGAATCTTTCTCAACCATCATATCTGCCCTTTCCTTTGGAACCAACATGCACCAAAACATTGGTCTTGTGGTTTCCTTGCCCAACGTGACAAAAACAGGTCATTTTCCTCAGTTCTTGGCACTTGATAAAAATGAGGTACACAATGTGCTGCTGACTTCACTTTACTTCCTATCTCAAGTGCGGGAAGCCCGACACACTGTGCGCAGCAGTGTGAGATTCTGCCTTTCAGGTTGGAGTCTCACTATGGTTGTGGAACAATCGAATGAATTTTCAATCCTCCCAGCAGGTAATGGATTTGTCAGCGCGGCTTATGCCTAAAATCATCTCTTTCAATAATGGATTGTGGAGTAGACCATGGGCACACCACCAAACAGGCAACACATTCGTCTTTTTCCTCTTTTCTTTTTACACCATTTGATTTCCATCTGAACTGTGTTGCAATGTATAAATATTCATTACCGGTACTTATATTTGAACACATTTCTTATATTTCCTATCTCTTTGAGCTCAACATGTATGTATACTGCTAAGCACACTGTCCTCCTTTTTGGTGCAGCTGATTGCCGTGAGGAAATATCCTGGGATGCAGTTGTGTTGCTTTTATTAGAAAGGCAATTAAAACGTACACACATAATGCTCTCGCGATCCATGCAGCTTTGCGCAAAGCAGTGAGTGTTCCTCAAGTGAGCCTATGCCTATGTTTACTTGTACATCTCAAAAGAGGTATCATGAGACTGACAAAGGCACAAACTGTCACTGTTCCCTTCATTGATATAATATGGGACAGTCAGCTACTGTAGCTGCATGTTGTCAGGTCATTTCTTATACAGAGCAAGTGGCAGACACACAAGATGAGTGCTTCCTGTGTGTGTAGGTGAAACAAAAAGTTGCTGAGGCACAATTGATCAATGCTTCCACGACTCATCAGTGGTGGTGACAAATTGGCTAAATGTAACTTTGACTGGTTTATCATAACATGGGTTTCCCGGGAGACACACGAAAAAAAGGAAAAGCTATCCAACACCTGACTCATTGAAGGCACACCTCTTAGCACAATTTCTGTATTTTTTTTTTGATGACCTGATGAGGAAAAACACAATGCACAATGCGGAGTACACAATAAGAAGACAAAGTTGGCAGGTGGATTTGAGCTGGACTTGCCATTTACATGCAATCATGCCAAGTCATAATGAGATCAAATCGGCTTTTCTTTGTTTTGCCAAACCTACTCTGCATTACCACTGAATATTTTTGTCTATAGCCGTCTTGGCATTACTTCGTGCAATTTCCAAAAATTCCTATGCCAAGGAATCAAGAAAATGCTGGCAGGCCTCCTGTTCCGCCACAAACAGCGTTGTTCTGGTTAAGTACGATTGGATAGGAAAACTAGTTTTAAACAACAAATATAAAGCACCATTTCCTAGTCGTGCTTAATCCTTTATACAATAACTTTGAGGGTTATTTAATTAAATTCAGTTCTCTCAACAAAAAACCTGCACTGGACCGGTGCGCTTTTTCTAATTTGTTCTTTTAAATTTAGCACGTCTTCATTGTCCAATTCTATAATAAGCACAACATTTAATTTTGTGTCCTTTGCCATATGTTCAGAATCATTGTTAGTCTGTTCATTAAAAAGATCCCCATTATGCTTTCTACCTCAGGGCAAAAAAAGGAATGCGTGAATTTCCTTCCCAATGCCTCTTCTCAGTGAGAAACAGAATTTTAGCGGGCCATTATGCAGCAGAGCATTATACCAGTGAGCTAAACGTGCACGGACACGCAGCTAAAGCGATACCACATTTGTGCCATATTCTGGCTGCCTACCTGCCAAGGATGGCAACACACTTAATGGTTGTTTTAATGTGCCACTAACATGGGCGGTAATTCGTTGTGGAGCTCCTGATTGTTAGACTGACAGACAGATATGTTAATGTGTTTGTTTGTGAGAGCGAGTGAGCAAACGGGGCAAAGGGTGCCGCACAATCTGGCAAAAACACTTAGTTAGAGATTTATGTTGTGTAAACAATGTTCATATCATAATTACGAAACTGTACAAATTAGACTATGGTAGGCAATATTACAATACGAACAAAAATGAACATTGTCCACCTGTTATTTATGTGTACAACCCTTTGATCATTTTCGGTATAAGAAAAACTTATTGGACTGTGAACTGCAAACATATGAGCATTTGCTGTCGAAATTTAGAAAGGCAATGGAAAAAAACATAACAAAATGAGGAAGAAGGAAAGAAAGGTGTCCCAACTCCCCTGTCCTTCGTTATGTGCTTAAACATAATGATTTGTATCCATGCATACACATGCACATTATACATGCGTTTCTGTCCAGATGCTCACGAGACACAATGGTGTGGGGAAAAAATTACTTTGACAGCAAACTGGGAAACTGTTGTGAATTACACAACTTTAAACTTCATTTCGATGTTAATGCCATTTTTGCCGGAGTCCGTGAATCATCAACAGTGAAACCATGTCTGGCAGCCTGACTAGAAACGATCAAATTGATAAAATAAACCGAAACCTGTAGACTCAACACCGGCTTCCAATTAAATGATTGGCAAAATGCAAATGCTCCTGAGATATAAATCACAGAATGGCCTAGCATGGGCATGTAGAAATGAATGATACGCAGCACCACTCCATACCTGTATGCATTATAAGGTCCCATATTCTTGATTTATATTTCATCCTAAGATTAACAAAACCTTTCACAGCTTTTTTTCATGTCTTCTCAGGCGCCCTCTCTGAATATAAGACTCCGTTCACATGATGCCAGAGTTTCCCCACAAACAAACAAATATTGTAACTTAATCTGGCTTGTGTTATGTTTTTCCATTTACCCTATTAGTCTGGATGTTTGATCAGGGGTTTGCACCACAAAGTCAGTCAGGCAGTTTGTTGGGCGGTTACCCAGCACAGATAAAGTGAGTATACATCGAAGATAAGAATAATAACGAATTGAGTCCTTTCTTTGCGTATTGATATTGCATATTCATCCTTGTGATTCATTGCTGTATGAGGTGTGGAGAAGAGAGGCGCCTGGGTTTAGAGTTTGTTCCGAGTGAATTTATCTTTAATTAAGCTTCTCGTTCATAGACTCAACCCTGAACCTGTATGTTAGAAATGATACTTGTAAAGGGGATGAAAGAGGCTATGTCTGTCGAGGGGACCAGCCCACAACATCAACATCACTTGCAAATTATTGCCAGGCGCCCGTGTCACGTTATCTCTCTTACATGTTTGTTGCCTTCAATCAAATTTGCCGCCTGCACCCACGCAGAGGAAGATATATGATGCCACAACAATAATTACGGTAAATAATGATTGAGCATTATGTGAATTGTAAGTTACAAGTGCCCGGTGGTCACAGAATACATGTCTTAATTACTGCCAGATAAGGGCAAAATGGGGGGAGAGAAGCTTTATTTTATATTCATATTTTATATTAACTGGACCACGGGGGTGGCGAGAACCTTTACCGTGGCACTGGGTGGCATCAATCACACAAAACAATGACAACTTGACATGAAAGCCACGTCAGTTGTTGGGCTGCAGTATGGTTCAAGCTGATATGTGCTACTTTTTTTTTTTTGCTTTGAGGGAAGGAAGCGTATTGTAAGATCCTCTCTACCTCTCCTCCCTCAAGCTCATTCCCCAGGACGTGTCACTCATGTTGACGAGGTGCCTACCAGAGTGAAGCATACTTTGAGGTAATAACTACGCCTAAATCTACCACGGGCACCCAAGAAGCAGACAGTTAATATAGGCAACCTAGATTTAAAGCACAGCTGACATTTGCCTTTGTTAAGGAGCCAGTCGTGTTAGCTGCTTGTCACCACCGATCCCCTTCATGTGTCTTTTTCTGAATTAATCCATATTTGGATGGCTTTGCAATTTTGATTAAGGTAAGCGCTTAGTGTAACACATTGTGTGGTGTTGTGTTCTAGCATTCAAGTAAACAAAGGCCAATTACACAAACACAATGAGCCAGAACCGCACGTTGGCAGACACACGCATCAAAAAAGAGCAAGGCAGACAACCTACTTCCAAGCGACGACTCATAATCCACACAAACCGAGTGCAATCGAAAATGTGACCGCACTTCAACAATCAATAACCATAATGCCGATTAGCAAACCAGACCATGTGATTTTCAATACCACAAACACACCGCACACGTTATCATAAAAAGGAGAATAAAAGCAGCTTACTGCCGTGCTTTTGTCAAATGCAGCACAGCAATGCAATGTGTAATTGGAAAACAAAAAAAGAACTCACTTTGCGCTGAGAATCCTTCACAAATTTCTCCAAACGGGGGGGCCGGCACATCTGAGTTGCCTCGTGTTCATCTCCATACGTCGTGTCTTCACCTTCTTCAAAGCCCCATTATTTTAATTGTCCATTAAGTGTTGTGAAGCTGCAGCATGGGCTTGTGGTCTCCCACAGTGCAATGGCCATAAACTTGTGGCATTTATCTAATCCAGGCCATTATATTTCAGAAGCAAATCTCTTTTGTCCTTTTCCAACACAACCAAGTGGTCCATAATGCTGCGTTATCTCCAAAGTCGCACTGGGAGGTTGTCCATCCGTCCATGCCAATGTCCTCCCTCGCCCGAGGCTGCTTTAGGCCATGAACTGTCAGGCATGTCAGCTGTTTCTTGTTGTTTCCTCCCGTGACCTGAGTTAAAAACATAAAGAGATACATTTTTGACTCGTGCACATTGTGTGGAGTTGGTACACACAATCCACTGGTGTGCACGAAGCTTTTAATCCAAATAGCAGCCGGAAGAATCTCAGCCTATGTCAAAATATAAGAATTGTGTAACCTCATGTACCACACCATCCAACTTCATCAACAGGTTAATTAAAGCCAACATTTCTTTATATAATATTATTTTCTTTTACAATCATTTTTTTTTTTATATAAATATATAATTAAAGCATCGTTATTCTTTAAGTGCAACTATGACTATGGCTGTATACAGAAATATGCATATAAATATAAATTCCCGATGGTAAAACCGTGATAGTATTATTAGGGGCATTGCGTTCAGGTACGATTATCGGTGGACCTGTCATGATGGAAATATATTGCGGGGTGTTTTTGTTTAGTCTGTGTTATATGAAATGTGTGTTTTATGTAGGCCAATCAGATATTGTTATAGGTAATAGGTACAGCTCCAGTGTCATGATTGACATTTTGTTATAAAACCGTCAGAACCAAATTCAGAACCAGGCAACGAAAATTGTAGATAAACATGAAACAAGGAATTTATGCTGGCATGCATTCATGGAATATCAACTGAAAGGGGAATAAAAAACACAGAAGCAAACAAAAATGTACACAGCCCTGTTATTTGATTTACCCGTTTGATGCAAAAGAAAAACACATTTCTTTTCACCTAAGACTTTTTCGACATGCCACAGAAAAGGTTTTATTAATAAAGCTAATGGTGGCTGAATTCCCTTTAGCTGCTTTGATTGTGTTGTGAATGCGGGCTCACTGTCGTTGTTCACACTTAATAGCGGCGTCGGTAATGCGATTAGTAACACCTGTGTTTCTCCCAACAAAGTCACAATGGCTTCTGTAACGAAATTCACACCGTTTGCTGAAATAAATTATGTTCACACACGCATACAAATAATGAAAAGGTCATTATGATATATAATATAGCTATAAAACATATCGATATAAAAGGATTAGGATATTTTGTTGCAAATGTACATATTTGGATCCTATTCGTTGGAGCACTATCTTATTCTTACATATTTTGATACTTTTTGGCCAGTCAATATGAAAATAAAGCTAGGAAAATAAAGCTAGCAAGCATGTTATCAAATAAATCGTTTTAAGCATGCCAAGGCATTCAAAGTTATGAATGACAATTCATTTGCGCGATAATTATGGGATTCGTTGCAATTAGCAATGTAGTTGACTATCATTTCTGCTTTCATAAAAATGTTTCACTTCCTTGTACTAATGATGCATGGGCATTGAGAACGTCTATTATAATTAACCGACCATTGTTTGCTTTTCTTATTAAAGCGACCAATCCTTATCTATAATTACATCCATGTTATCTGTAGCTCCATTACGTTCCCTATGTATACAAAGACGTTGATACATTACAACTACATATGTCAAATTAGAGGAAGTGTTCATTTGCAAATGTTCATAAATAATCCAGCGCCATTTTATGTCCACTGTATGTCCCCGTATTATTTCCAGGCTGTAAGGCAGAGGATATGGGCTGTTTTATGTCCTTTACACTACAGATCCCAACAATCTGCATTGTATCGTTGGCTAAGCTGTAGCAGGGGGGAGGGGCAGATTGTTTAGGAAGAACCCATGCAGCTCATAAATTGGAATACTGTAGCAGAGGCATCAGTGGAGATGCAACATGCCGGCGCATTTGGATTTTAATAGGAGGTGGAGGAAGTATTGCGTTGTCAAAGGAGTGCTTCCAGGGAAACAAACATCAAGTGTACGCACGCCACTGAGTGACAATGTACCTCCGAGGGGTGGCATTGAGAGACTTTTAGGAGGCTGAAAGTGTATCACCTCAGGAATGACTTGCTTGGTTTTGACAACGAGTTGTCGCTTGCAACGCTGCGACTTGAAATAGGCAAGAATGTTCCTATTCATGTTCAAGGTTGAAATTCAGCTGGATTCATTTACTGACCTAAAATAACTCCCTCCCTCCCTGCTGCAGTGTTCCCTCTGTCACAGAAATGTATTCCTCCTCTGTGGGCGGATGAGAAAAAGAATCACCGCTGCGTGCGTCTTGCAGGAATTTGAAACCCCGATTTGATAAGCCCTCCCCCGAATTAATGTCCTAGATGCACGCTGCATCTCAGGGTAGTTAACAATCTATGTGGGTCCATATACAGCAAAGCCCAGACCTACATATAAAGACGCGGTCGCCGCGCACATGTTCAGTCTGAAAGAAGCCAAGTCTGAGCCAAATCATATTATGACTGGCAGGTTATTTGGGATAGTCACTGTCCCCAAGTGTTATCATCATTTCAAGCCTATTCTCCACCCCCGTGATGTTCAACTGTAGAGATTAGGCTCAGAGGAAAATCTACTCCCTCGGTGGAGAAACGAGAGGGGCACAAATTCTAAGCATGTGTAGCCAATAAGCTCCCTGCTTTGCCCGAGCATGCTGTCCTCAGGGCCCAGTGATCCAGGCAATGAAGAGTCACCCCTCCCATCGCCCCCAAGCACTATAATACCTGCACGATGAGAGCCAGGGTGCAGCCAGCTGCAGCAGACCCACCATCTCCGCACAGCAAACACACAAACAGGCCGCCCCGAGAGCATCCAGCACATGACACACTGAAGCTCTTTGCAGCCACCTGCTGAGCTTGGTATAACACAGCACTTTGTGTGTGTCGTGTCCCCCCCCGACTTATCAAATGTCTCTGTGTGCCGGTATGTCGAAATAAATAACATGCACAACGACCGATATTCAATGGTAACACTTTATTTACTCTATGTCATTTCCTTATATTATTATGGTTATGCTTTTTTTTCCAAAATCTCAGACAATTTAGGTAGTCGTGTTGGGTTTCCATATATCTTTGACGGCATGCTAACTGAAAAACTTGACAGTTTTTGCATGTTCAGCTGACCAACTCTGTAGGTTATACATTATTGAAGTGTGCCAATGAAATTAATAACTAGCATCAAATGAAATGCTCCATGGTAAAACGACAAAACGTTCTTATCACTTAGTTACATGGCATGTGCTTTATAATAAAATGCAGGATCTTTAAAATAAACATAACAAATAAATCATGAAATGGGGCCCCGGACCAAAAAATGCAATGGAATCATTAAATGAGTTGGTAGATACAAAACAAATGCCTTGAGCTGTCATGGGAGTGAAATTGCGTGTGCAGAGGGTTCATAGCATAGCGCACCCTTGTGCAAGCATGACAGGTCAAATGTCTTCCAACAAAGAAATGACTTTATAGCTGTTTTTGTGTGTGACTTAATTAGATATACAAAGGTCAAAGGCCTACATTTTGCATTTCAAGCGCACATTTTAACGCTGACTTAGGACTGTCGTTTGAATTATAGCGTCTTCATTAGTGGGTGAACGCCTGTCATGAATCATTTGCATCCAGCGCATCCAATCACCCATCTCAGGGAAGAAAACAGCATCGCCATGGTTCAGATAATAAACTGGGATCCATTCTCCATGCTTCCCCATTAACACCCGGACGGTTTTCCTCTGTGATTATTACTTACTGCATACAACAATTAGCTGCCTGCCCCGTCATGTGTTTACTTTAATTCAATGCAGCGGTGAATGACTCCACTGCACAGACACAATTCTATAAAGTCAATCACTCAATGGGTCCTAGATATGGTAAATTAAAGTCAGTCGAGCATGAAATGTTTTGTCCTTTCGTGGCATATTACATTCCCACAACGAGATCTTGCCTTTTTATTTTGGAATGATATATGCGGTAGATTATTTTCCTCCATGTGTTTGACACATCGGTGAGAGTCACATTCGAGTGTTTACACAGATCATGAGTGTTCACTCCGCTCAGTGCCTTTAGGTTATGATTAGTATTTGGAAAGATTTTCAGAGAAAGCAGGGTTTTTCACCTCTTTAGCTGACTTGATGGCAAGGTCCAGGAAAAGCCCAAGTAAATTTCTTGTCACGTTATGTTTTCCTCCTAATTAAGCTGCATCGGTTCTAATTCACTATGGTAATTTTGTCACTGAACTGCTGTAACAAAAAAGATCTGTTTGACAACGTAGCCTCTTCAGAATGTGTGCCGTAAGATTAGAATTTTTTTAAGGATCTGGGTTTCGCGTTACAATTACATGCAACATAAGACATAACATCCAGGCCACACCTCTGGACTAAGGAAGAGTGCATTTAAAAGAGCTCAGCACAGCAGATATATTTTGAGCAAAATAAGGTCCACAAATGCTTTGGGCTTCATCATGTGAATAGTTATAATTCAGCTACCACATCTTTACATTTGATCCTTCAACTTCAATGGCTGCAGAAGTCAAACCTCAAGAAAAACGACAGATGGATTTCTGATGTAGGATAAATTGAAAGCAACTATGTAGAATCTGAACATATGGCATTCATTTATGCGTATTTGTGCTATACCACTGTGGAGTTCACCCTGCAATTACACTATAGCAGTGAAAAGTAATGTGAGCATATATTCACAAATTAATTGTGTGACAAATATCTACTCTCAAGCTGCCTTCGTCATAACAATAAAGGATAGGACGTGCACCTACCTCCCGCCATTATACTAAATCCTAAGATCATTGAGGAAAACAATGAACAATACTGCTGCACTACTACACCTCAGTTACAGGAAAGAAACCTTTTCAGTAGTTGCAGCCTTCTCAGCATGTGACTGATGAACAACGCTATAATTATAATTATCTTGATTAAAACTATGACCCCCACCCCCCCTCTCAGTCAGATAATAAGGCTGATTTAGTTACACTTGAAAACACCGAAGTGTGAGTAGCTCTCTGAACACAAAATGGTCTAAATAAGTTTGTTTAATTTGAGCATAAAGAACTTGGGAGTGTGCAAGATCAGTCAGAATACTAATTGTCTCATCAGTGTAGTCAAGTACATTTGTTAAGACAGCAGGAATAAAATAAATAAGAAAAAAAGTACAGTGCAGTGTAGGTTAATACAGCCAGATAGTTAACAAGAAGTTCATTGTTCCGCTCAGGAGAGTAGAAATTGATTTAATTGTTCATTTTGTTCTCCTTCATTCCCACCAGGTATCCATTCGCCGTACACGTACCCTTTGCTTATAGTGGTATTCTTTCAGGTGCTTTTTCAAAGCATTTGGAATGGGAAGCATATTAATGCCATCGTAAGTGTTGCAGCTGCTTATGACCGATCGACACATATGTTGCAAGCTGAAGGGCTTTGTGCGATGGATGGGGTTGGACAGCAGGGGCTCGAAGAACATGCAAGAGTTGGGGTCCTTGTAGTGTTCCAACAATCCCGTCACTGTGGAGGCATGGAAGACACTGGGATCGTGCACGTCAAAGCTAAAGTTGTGGTTCCACTGTTCAATGCGTGCGTGCAGTGAGCGGCCGTAGCGGCGGAAGCTGACGGAGAAGAGGTAGTCTTCCTGGGCAGAGTCCCGCAGAAGGAAGGTGCCCTCAGGCTTGCCCTCCAGCAGCGTCTCTGCCTCGTAGCGGTCCATCACCCCCCAGTAGCACGGGAGGTTTGTGATCTGCAGCAGGTCTGGAACCAGGCAGTGAATGTAATCAATCTGAGTATGGATGCGGTAGCCGTCGTCTGCTGGAGGGAGCGCGGTTTTAGAGGGCACGGTGGTCGCTGTGACCTCTGGCTCCACCAAATGGTCAGAGATGGCCTCAGGGGTATGGACAGGGGCCGTCGCCGAAGCCGAGGCCACCACTTCATCCAGCGTGTCCAGACAGCTCTGCAACAGGAGCTGGTGCTGCTGCTGCTGTCTCTGGAGCAGGAGCTGCTGCTGCTGATGGACAGAGACCGCCTCGCCCCCGGCTGCCTCGTTCATGCCGTGAGCCAGCTTGGGGCCATGTTTGTAGAGGGGGTTGATTTGGGCGGTCACCTCGAACGTGTGGATCTCTGCATCGGGTGGTGGCTCGACACCTTGTTCGATGCTAATGCGCCTGCGCTCTCGTAATCTGTCGTCAACGTCCTCCACCATGGGAGCAGTGGCCGAAGTCGGGGCACTGCACACTACTGCCGAATCAAGCTCAGGAGCCTGGGTAATTGGGGCTGTGTGCTGCTTAATGAGATACCACTTCTGAGCCAGCTCTGATCCTACGGGGAAAGGGCAGTCATCCAACATCAACTCACTGAGATGGATCTTGCGCCTCGAGGAGGCACACGCCGCCGATGATGATGATGATGACACAGCCTGTGGCGGCGGTGCTGGTGCAGCTGCACTGTGTGTTTTTATTGGGAAACATTGTCCCATTGCATCTTGGATTTTTTGCCGGAGTGTGCGATTGCTGCTGGAGCCTCTGCTGTCACCTTCAATTTGTGCAGGTAACTCGGTGATGGAGCCGACTGTTCCCAGTTCTGGCCGGGCTGTTGCTCCCTCCCGTGTCGGTAGAGATGTAGCAGCTTCCAAACCTTGCCATTTCCAACTCTCCTTAAGAGAGGAAGATTGGTCCCTAGTCTCTTGGTCACTTAACAGCTCCCCATACTCAAAGCCGTCACTGACAGGCCGCTCGGCTGATGGTTCGTGGCAGGCCAGGCCTTTTTTCTTCCCCTTCGCACCTTTCCGTCCACCGCCTGTATCGCGCCTTTCCTCTGACCGGCTCTGCCGCACCTTAGGCCGGGCCCCCCTCTCTCGATCCTTCCCTCGGTTCCCAAGTTCGTTTGGTAGCGACATGCTGGCTTATGTGGTGAAACAAGCAGAGTAGCACTGCTCCGGGAAGTTGCCCAGAGATTACTTGTAAGGATAGTTTGCTATAAGCCAGCCAGACATTTCTCATCCCCATCTCTTGTTTGAGACGCCATTATCACTGTCCATACATCTTGGCCATATTAATTATAAAGAACCTGCAAAGTAAAATGAAAGGTTGCTTAAAAACCCACAGTATTTATTTCAATTATTTGGCTTGTGGTGCTGTTGTCTGCTTATCTATATTTTCATACAGAAAACGTAACATAATCATATGTAATTTTCATATATATTGAAGGTATGATGCACATCTGGGCCATCACCAGTATGAAAAATATGCTAGGCAAAAAGATCTGCATATTTACCCGGAAACACAATGACTTTTGAAACAATATGTGTCAGTGCCATAAAGCTTGTGTGGTCAGTGAGCTTCATCTACATAACTACTGTTGACAGCTGTGTAATGCCTGCTTAGGAATCAAGAAAAATACATACACAGTGTTTAATAAAAACAACAACTAGTGATTGACACACATGACAAGCCAGATGTAATGAAGTAGTATGATCGCTTCAAAGATAACCATTTTTGTTTTGTACTTAAAACACAGTGGGCTTTTGTGAAACGGCTAGAATTGCGCCTTGTTACCGCCCAAAAGTTCCTCAAAGGAACAGGTCGGTTTATCATTGATTTTCCCAAAAGTTGCAGTATTACAGAAATGTTAATGAGGTTGGTTAGAAAGATGGGGCTGTGTCCTGTCACATATTGCGCTATCTCGAGACACGTCTTACGAAAACATTGTTTAACCATTTCCTCTACATATGTGGTTCGCTGGTGTTAAATTTTAACTTATCGCCGATGATAAGCTTTTCAGGTAAATCTATCACTCGGTCACTCTTTAACAACAATACACATCAAGCGATAGCATTAGCTCCACGGCTAACGCCATTAGCGAGCAGCTGTTTGCGATAGCTAGCTACTCGCTAACTCGGATACTTTTCCCGGTGGAAAGAGGTGGTTGAGTTGTCCTAATTAATACTTACGTCCGTTTTCTCGAACATCAACAGGGGACGTGTCTTTGCAGTTGTTGTGAAGCTTTCAGACGAATGGGCACTTGTTTTTGTTTCCTACATGAACTTATGCCGGCGACAAGGAAGCGAGCTTGTTTTCGCTTCTTACAGGAGCTGCTGACACCACGCGAACCGGAAGTGATTAGTACTTGCGTCACTTTCATCTGCGACGTCATCACATACGGAGTTCCTGTGGTCGTATAAATAAGAGGGACAAAACACGACACGTTTCCGATGCGTGACAAGTGAACACAGACAAAAACAAAACCACAAGTGAAGTTGCAAAAAGAACTGAACCTTTTATTGGGGCTCTCAACGATCCGACGGATGCTGCACTTCAGGCCATTCACACATGATTGACAGTACAAAAGTAGACTGTAAGCACGGGGTGCAAAAGGTTCGTGAAATATTAGAAAATGGTACACGACAAATATATGGTACGCAGCCCACGGCTGGCTGCACTAATTCAATTATGAGGCTGGCCAGAGACATGAACACTATTACTGGGCCACGTGGTGGAAGCCAGCATATGACAAGGGCTCTGTACCTCCCAGTGAATGCTTGGTATGTTGAAAAAGAAATACACCAGGCTGAATTTATGAAGTGCATTTCCTGACTCATCCCATACACCGCTGAAATGTAAACATGGAGTAAACCTTTTCCTTGGCCTGTTATTAGTGTTGAGGTTACTCACAATCACATCGTTCGTGGCTCAGACAAGCATCGTCATCCTCTGCTGCACCTTCATCATGCACCGACACCGGCAGGCATCTGCCGCATTGTACCTCTCTCTTATTATCAGTAATGTGTGGTCTGCCCAAAGCTACAGAGGCGATGAAAAGGATCATCTGGGCCACTTTGTAACATAACACAATGGATGTGCAGTGCAGCTAAGCTAAAAAATAAGATCTTGGAAGTCATCAGCATTGCCGACCTCACTTGAAGTCATTTGTGGGCATTGGGTGTGATGCTTTTAGGAAGTCAGATCTATCCACGAGCCTGCTCTGAAGAAATTCATGACTACACTACTACTCGAGACCATTATACCAACTTATCGCGGATACCGGGGCTGTGCATTTTAGGCCTCACATGAACGGTGTATCATGACACAGCGGCTACCGGTGCAATCACAAGGTCAGGAGAGCTACTCTCCCTCTCTCTCTCCCTCTCTCTCTCTCGTCACTGCATGACCACAAAGGCAGGCGTTACATGCCTCATAAGGTTACCACTGGAAAAGACCTACTGAGACTCACACAGGAGTCCATGGATTAGGGGTAGAAGGCTTTTGCTTTTCCGGCTCTACCCAGCCAGCTCATGTGCGAGAAGGCTTCAGTTCTTTAATGTGTTACATAGTCAGACAATGGAGTATTCATGACATCACTTAACATGAGTTGGGCATTATCCCAGAGAGATGTAAACAGTGACATTTAGGCGACATAAACATACAACATTAGTTGCGAGATTTCTGCTCTCCAGTCGTTGGCGACACTGGGCGCCGCCGACCACCTTGTCCTCTATCTACAACAGTGCTGTATTAGTGTGGCAAAACATGCGGTTATAGAAAATAAGCATAAGTTATCAATATCAAGGGAGAGTAAAAAATACAATTGGAAAAGATATCTGAAAATAACGTATTTTTTTTGTTTTTTGTTAACTAGACCGACCTCCTATGGCTCTGTTGAAATGAAATGTGAATGGTTATCCCTGCCTTATGATGCAACCAAAAGTGATCCAAAAGTTAAGACCATATTACACATACATGCACCTCCGCTCTGCCACATTCAAAGACAGGGGCCGTATAAGACTGTTTTGGATTCTGAACACTGATACCAAATCATAACGCTCAGATTCTGTGACTGAAACACATTGAGACACAAACAGAAAATGTGGACTTCTTCGAGCACCTTGCAAAGTATGATTCATCAAATCGTCACGTTGGCCATTTGAGGAAGAGGGCACTGGGAGGGTGAGGGTGCTGCGCTCCGGAGCATTCATTACAACATCAAGCTTCATTTTCCAAAGCCAATCATAAGGGGGCCAGAGGGTTGAAATGGGATTTCATTTAGAATTTCTCATCCAGCATTAGAGTGTAAATTGAAAACACCACCCGCCTTGCTTTCATCACTTCAATATCAAATCAGCTCTTGCACAGTACAAACAACACCAGCCCCTTGTCACCACTCTGGGCATTCCTCGGCACAAAATGAGATTCATCATCATTTTTTGTAGTAGGGCATACAATGACAGACAAACTGCAGCTGGCATTAAATTCTTCAAACTGCTGTTCTTTTTTTTCACAAAATTAAACCATTCTGTTGCATTACGCTACAAATATCCTTCTGAAACGAACCATCGAACAACCTTTCTCTTTGGCTTTGTAGAATCTTAGAGGAGGACAGTCACTTTTAATTTGACTACACGTTCATGGAAATCAACCAATGTTTTCGCAATCCTTTCGCTCCTCCCGTTCTTGCCTTGTTAACAAAAAGAACTTCTCCAGAGAGAAAAGGAAAATAGTCTAGGTTTCAACCGACACACGTTCTCATTAGCACTGGTTATATAACTAATTGGGTGGCTAGAAGGTATATTGGCATCTGTACATCAACACATGTCAATGAGTTAAACCTTCCCTCGTGTGAATTCTTGCCAATTCCAGTTTAGTGCCAAATATCACAGATAATTGAATAAAAGTGCCTCACTTCTGGCTGGAAATTGTCCGAGTTCACACACTATGCAGTGGGTTCCAGATAGAAAACCTTGTTCCATGGCAGGAGGAAAAGAAAAGTAACTTATTGGGCAGAGCCCCTTTAAGACAGCACCAATTCGAGCATTTTTCTCTCAGACCATGGCAAACTGAGCCTCTGCACACATCATGTCACAGTCCTGCAGGTGACATGAAACAGATTGCACAGTTAACCTTTTTTTTTTCCTCTGTCCTGCAATATAATAATCATCTGTATTCCATTTTAATAAACTTAGTTGTATATAATAAAGTACAAAAATATTAGAGAACATATACACAGTTTTTTGTCATTTAGTAGTGACTGCTCTGCCTGGTTTTCTTAAGCATACGTATATCTTTGTGCTGGGTGATGAGGAACTGAGCAGGCCTCAAATGAAGTGTATTTCTCCTGTCGTCTGTTCATATTGTCGATGTCCGGTCTGTTCCATCTGGGGAAGAAATTCAAAGGAAATTATTTTCAAGACATTTACAGCACCTTAGCCTTGAAGGGGCATTTTCTTCCTGTCCCACAAACAGGAAAAGGTGATGCTCTCTTATGTGTCCATTACTCGTTATATCCATTGCCTTTCATGCATGTATATAGAATGGCATATGGTCTGCCATTGAACTTATCATATCTTACATTTTTGAAAACATTTCAGCTATAAAAATGTACCTAATATTGGATTAATACCTTTCCGCAAAATATGCTTTTTCTAATACATGCAATCATTTGTATGTACATTTTTGCCTCATCCAGCTGTCAAACCCACTTTTGAATACTTTGTCCATTTTCCCATGTCTGAAAACGATGCTATGCTTAGTTTCCATATATGTATAGTTTATGTTTTTGGCTCATTATCTTGCTGACCAATCTTCTGCTGAAGTGTTACCGGCCTTTTCCTTGCTATTTTATTGGCAACATACATCACTCAATACTTTGAGCATTAGTGCATGTGCACAGTGTCGGTAAGTATTGAGCACAGGTTGGGGCACATGCGGGAATTGTTTGAGTTAACCTTAATTGATTTGTTTACTTCCATTGCAACATGAAGGCTTTAAATGCAAAATTAAACTTAACCCCTTTAAAAATCCAGTTAATTAAATATAATTTAATAATAAAACATGTTTTCATAACTCACCTTTACTTTCCTCAGTTTATAGCAACATTTACGGTTATTCACACGGTTGAACTGTTTAAATTGCTAAAAGAAAATGTTTAAGATTTTGAAGTGTTGTGCTGTCATAGTGTCAACATGAACACAAAAAAGACACGATTTAGAAAAGTCAATAGAGGTTTGCATAGTGGAAGTTGTGTGTAGAACAATTTGCTATATATTGGTTTACCTAATCGACATCTGTTCACATAAGCCTTTTTCTCATTGCCTAGATGTCATATACAATAAGGTGTTGAGTATTGACACTGAGAGGTTTCAGAGCCAGCTGCATATTTAGTAGCAGGCTTCTGAGGACACTTACCCCCTAAGGCATGCTCCGTCATACTGAGGCACAGTGACTCCAGCGTGGGGTTGATCTCCAGGTCAGCACCTGGAACTTGGCATTCTGAGGGAGGGAGTGAAAACATTTTAGTGCAAAGGAAGATAAATGTTTACAAGTTATATTACTGCAAGGATTGCCAAGAAGTATGTTGTTTATCATGCTTTACATTTACAAAACTACATGTTTTTTCCCCCCAAACGGATAATATTCAAAAAGGATTCATTTGCCAGTGTCCCTTGGAACATTTCAGCTGTCAAGACACAAGTACCTAAGGGAAACCTTTCAGGGAAAAATATCCAATGATGGTGTGCTAAAGAATAGGTGTCATGTTCGTAGTGTAATGATAATATTGATAGCTGTAAGCCATTTAAACAAGTAAAAACATTAGTGAATGTTAAGTCATTATTCACAGTTGCTATTCTGTTCATTTTCATTACAATGCAGATGCAATGTTGGGTGCTGTGCAAATCCAAAATCTATAAAACTAACCTTGTAATGTAAGGTGTGCACATACTCACAATAGCGCCAGTCAATATAGCACTGTTTAGCTATGTACAGCATTGTTTTAAACCAAACAAAATAATTAAAACTGGTTTCAACTGGTTTCAATAAGTTGAAACGGTGTTGTTTCTTATAAGTTATGTTGCTTATAAAAATCAATAACATTTTCTGAAAAATCATGTCCAAAACTAAAACAACTAAGAGTAAGAACTTATATTGCTGTAAGAGATTAAAATGTAACTATTAAACACATTTTTATGAAACATATTTGCTTATGTAACATGATAATGCTTAGACATCAATGTTACTGACAATGTTTTTTATGAGATCAAATCTTGCTGCCCATCAGATAGCCTCACATTGCAACAGATTCAGCGAATCACAGTTCCAAAATGGAACAAAACCAGACGACAAATTACAACAATTTTCACTATGTGACAGAAACGCATTCAATGTAAGATAAGACCAGATCGGCCTTGATACCCTCTTACCTCTTTCGTAGGCTTAACTCAAGTGTTTATTTGTTGAGCATGAACCATAGCTTACATTTCACTTGCTGACAAACCAGAATGTGACCACTCAAGACACACTTGAGTCTTCTGGTGTTGAGCGTTAAGTGAAATCTGGAGGATGCAGACATGATATATAACGGTGGTCTTAGAGAGATAGACAGACGGCGTGTGAGTGAGCCTGAAAATGAACCCACAGGATACAGGCCAGCATCATTCGGGTGTTACGTTTAATCCTTGACCTTGATCTTTATACTTGGCTGCAAGACTGTGCAGTTATTTGAGGAATGATGCCTGTTAAATTCTTGGAGGTTCCCTTAGGAATACACTGTTTAATTCGACTAGAAATGTGGCCTCTGTGCGTGCATTTAGGTTTGTCTCCTCGGTTTACTTTGATCTGTTAAGGTAAACCTAGAAATGTGATACTTAGTCTTAATCTTTGTTTATCTCAGTAAAATGAGTGTTGGAAAACTAAAATCTATATTACAATGATGATCAACACAATTCTGGTCATTAACATATACATCATGGGGCATCTAACACATAGCAACCAAAGGGTTATGTGTCTAATATGACGTGATTATTGGTTAACTGGAACAATTATATAACATTTGTCATTGGCACCGAAGTGGTCCTTTTTTTTGGCATGGTTAAAGTATTAATCTGGAGATTAAGAAAGGAAAGATCGACAGTTGTATTTACATTTTGTCCTAGACACCACAATGTTAATATGTAGACATGTAAAGCAAACACCCATGTTAATGCAGACTAAAAGAGGCTTGACCTCACACAGTACCTTGCTGCTGGAACATGAGCATGGTTTGTGGGGAAGTGTGGACAGGTAGTGAGTGGGTCCGCTGCACAGTGCTGCGACTCTGACTTGGCATGCTGTTACTGCCCCCAGGGTTGGCAAACCACAAGTTCTATGAGGGAGAATACAAATTTGCTTTACATGATTCCCACTCACTCTGGGAGGCAGACACGGACGGCTTATCATTCAGTAGAATTATTACAAAAAACAAAATTCTCCAAGCTACGAAAATATCATGCATAACGCCTTTTGTCCTGTGTGTAATAATTAAACCATCAGGGTGCCCTGATTCTTTTTGTTTCTTTTTCTTGCAGTGCAAAAGTTTTCTAAGGTATATCACGACTGCTTCAGAATTTCTTCCTGTGAGTCAATACATTCAGGCATGGAAAAAGAGAAGTTAAAAATATGGATTCAGGTTCAATTTTCCTAAATCACATCTACGTATGCAGCTTTTAGTACAAATCATTTTCTTTAAACTTGAAAAATATGAGCAAAAACAGACACAGTTGATAAATATTATAATGTTAAGGCAGGCTTCCTGTTAAAAACGGCATTATAAAATCCATCCAATGAATCAAGAAATACTAACTTGTCTACCCTGGCCCGTCAGCACAGGATTAGTGAGTGTGTGGCGCGGAGAAGCTCCCCCGATCCCACCAGGACTGAGAAGACTTATGCGCCCAGCCGGAAGTCCGCGAGGGGTCATCTGAAACTGCCTCTGCCCTCGTCGAGCTACACCTCCACTCACAGAGCCCGCTGTGGGGAGGGAGTTAGACCCATACGTCCAGCTGCAGTCAAGAGAAAAAAAAATTAACATACATCAGAAGTCAATGCTGTCATTTATATTACTACTAAATGATATGTAAATATTATATTTATAATGACAGTTATGGAAATGGAACAGTTTAAACAATAATAATAATAATAATAGTTAGACACTAGCGTTGAGTCCAGAGTGACTATTACACTCAGCCGGTGCGACGACCCTGACACTGCTAAAGAGGGGGATGGAAGATAAAAAAGAAGCAGGGTGTCGACAGCGTCTCACCCTTTCTGTCGGTACACAGGCATGTCCAGCATAGCTTTCCGAGGGAACAGGCGGAGCAGTTTGAGGACCTGCTGCTTCCAGGAGACCAGCCTTTTCTTGTGAGTTTCACTGAATGCCTGACACAAAGAAAGAAAGCATAAGAAAAAAAAGGCATAGAATTTACAACAAAGCGACAGATCGGTAGCATTAACCGGGGCTTTAGTCTTCATCATCTTCTAACAAAAGGTGTTAAAAATGTCATCTTGTTTCGGGGATTACTGTTGACGCTGCAAGGCATTTACAACACTGTAGACAAAGGCTCCAAACCTATTTATCAGATGGAAAAAAAGATGTGCAGAATCTCACCTCATGTGTAAGACATTTCTCGATGAGCTGAAGGTAACAGCTGATATTCTCCTCATCGGGCCTGGACACCAGTAGCTGGGTGCACACTGAAAACCAAAAGTGCCAGGATTTACTTTCATGTCAACTACAGTAAATTGTATCCGTCTATTATATGTCAATTTGTATATCTAAAGGTATGTAGGTTTAGATTAATCAATATTGCATTTGCATGTTTTATGCTTGAAACATACTATGTCTAATGTTCTTGTGTGTGTCAAAGTGGTAAAGTGATAACATAATTGCAGATGTAATATATGTTCTAAAGTTTTTTTATTTCGATTTAAACAAACAAAACACAGGGTATTCTTACCTTTGCCCATGACACGGGTGAACTGTCCAGCAATGTCGCCGTCTGAGATGGGTGTGGCTGTGGAGTCTCCATCACAGGGGGGTGGGTTGTGGGACTGGAAGCCCTCGGACACTGGCTCTTTATCTGCTCCTGTTTTCGTGGCTTCTGAAGGGGAGGAGGCAGTGTCTAAGGCAGGCTGCGCTGCACTGGGTGGGTTGTAGGCTTTAATGGGCGTGGTGATGATCTGCTGCAGCTCCTGAAGGGCATTGCGAAGGTTTCCCCCTTCCAAAATGTCCTGACGAGAGACAACAATGTCATATTGGTACTTAAGTTGAGGAGTAAATAGGAAAGAGGATCGTTTCTACCAGCCCCACTCTGTGTCGGTTTCTGGGCCAACGGAAGAGTGGGGATTTCCCCATGGAAAGGACACGTGATCATCAACAGTACATACAGCAGAGCATTTTTGAATAGTAAGACTGAAAATGAATCCGAACAAAATACAGTTTTAGACAAAAAAGATAATTTTTCCACCTACCTTTTCTAAAGACTTGAGTACACTTTGCCTCTCTCGCAGTTTATGAATACTCAAGGCGATCTTGTGGCGTGCTCCTTTAGTGACGTTCTAAAAGGGGATAGATAGAAAGTAACCGGATGGCATGAGAAATGTGTGAACGTTGGCCGATATATAAAGTTACTAAATAACAAAGCTAATTACCATCTGTTACATTAAAGCCAAGGGGCAGAGGCACAATCGCGCCATTTCTATGGCTTGTTATAACTGTGGGGTGCATTGCTTAATTTCATGCCTCGTTGAGAGACGATGTATCATCAGGTTTGAGGATAGTAACGTTCACAACTGCTAAGGAGGGCGGAATAACAAAAAGCCCTGCCCCAGCGCAAGTAAAAGGGAGATTTAGAAAACCTGTGACTCCAGGTGGTGCTCTGTGAGAATCATCATCTCTTCATAGGTCATCTGGGAGAAAAGCGATGCATATTTATGAAGGCGGAGACTTTTCAACCATGCAGGAACATCTAGAATGCAAGACAGAAATAACACTTCATGTTACATTTTAGATCATATCGCCATAGCTGTTGGCTGTACACAGTTTCAAAGCCAACTGGCAGTAGTGCCCTTGGCTCGGATAGGTAACAAATGTTAACCTTTCATGCCACTGCCGTCCTCCTGGAAAGTGTTGCGAGCGGAGCCCTGTTCTTCGGTCTGCTCACTGCCCGAGGAGGCCACGCTGCTCTGGGGTGAGAGAGGTGCATGATCCGTGGGAATGAAGCTCTGCCGCCCCCCCAAATCATCCTGGCAGATCCACTCAGAGCCACATGCGTGTGGACTGGAGGGAATAACAGACATGGACTTCTTCAAAGGGCTAGGCTGCATCTGCCCACTCAGAGCTGAGAATGGAGGGGAAAAAAGTGAAATATGAGGAACAACAGAGAACAATTCCCTCCTTAAAAAAGGATATGATAATAATATTCTAGGGCTTGTTAGAAACCCAACCCAAACTAATCACGTCTGTACCTACGCTTTTTAAAATGTGGAGGGGAAACATTACCTGTGTTATTGCTGTTGATTGGAGAGGACATCCCACCCGGGAACGTCATATGACCGTTCTGGCCTGCCGGAGATGTGCTGGATGACGGGGACTTGTCGTGCCAGGCGTGGCCGGGGTCCAGGGCCTCGGCCGAACTGGGCCACTCGTCGGATCCCTGGCGGGGGTGGTAGGGGCTTGACGGAGCCCGGGGCGCGTAGCCACTGGAGAGGTGTTCCTCCAGGTGGTTTAGCCACATGGCCAGAGAGGTGCGGTCGTCCAGCGTGGTGGCAGGGTGGATGAGCGCATAGGACAGCAGCTGTCTGCTTTCCTCCACAAACAGGCTGCTCTCTATAGTGTGACTCAACACCTTCTGCAGGAGCTTCATGTACTCACATTTGGCCTCACTGTTGCGCGGCTGCAGCAGAGGCAGATGGGAGAGCAGCAAGGACACCACTTTCTCTTTTGGCTCCTGATGCCACTGGCTCACAATTGCTAACAACAAAAGGAAAAACAGAGAATTTCACCAGTGCTTAATATTTAATTAATAATTTAATATAATCCATCTCCAGTTTTAGAAAAAGTCAGATGTAAAAAGGTTTCACACCAAGAGATAACCAACAGCACATGATAAAACTCAGCTACCTGCATTGTTGGCCTCGGCTTCAAGGATGTGGATCTCTGTGCAGTCTGCCAACCAGTGTTCGAGGCAGATGTGTAGGAAGCGAGCCTGGGTGCGGGACACCCTCTTCAGGAGGGACAACAGTGCCACCGTCTGTTCACACTCATTCCAGCCTTTGAACCAATCTGTGAGGATACCTACCTGGTCTCGGAACATCATGGCGTGTCTCCTTATTAAGGAGAGCGGGGAATGTGTGGATAGGGAGGGGGGGGCTACTCAAAAAGACTGTTCTCTCTCAAACACAATAAAAGGTTAAGTCTCGCCCTGCACAGCAGGGTCGTGCTTGCAACAGTCCTGGGATCCCCTCAGACTGGACCGAGGGGCCCTCACATGGTTCAGGTGCAGAAAGAGCTGCAGACAGGAATGCCGTGTGGATTGTTGGGAAAGCAGCCTTATGGCGCGAAGCAGAAAGTGGAGCGTCAGTTGTAGTTGGTGATGACACGAAAGGGGAAATCTTTTTTCACTCTTGCATGTTCAGGGTCACATCATCCATGTCCTATAGAAATTAAAAAACAAAAACAACTTAGGTACCAGCTCGTAAAAAATAAAATAAAATAAAATCTTGACCAATCCACTACTTCGTAAGCACACCCATTTGAAGTGTGCTCAGCTTTTCTAAGTTGAGTGATAAAAATGATTTCTTGGATTAAGTCCATTCATACCACTGACATAGTATTGGAATATGCTCGACCTGTGATATTACCACAGTTGTGTTGATAGTTAAAGACAAGGTTGTCTACCCCACATCTGCAGACAAAGGACTTAAGACTGTAAGACAGACAGCTTTAACCAACGATATGCAAATCATCTTAACATAGAATATTAATTAAACAGAGATTTAAAACGTTTCCATCGTGAAAAAAAATACACGACACAGTGCACGACAAATAGTTGCACATAGCTGTACATAGGTAACTGGACTTGCCACACAAGTTATGAAAAGGCTCCAGGCTAATAACGGGTAGAGTAAACCCAAAAAATAGGCTGCAAACCGAAATACAATGGCTTTAAACACTGCCCCAAATTTACAAACGACAATCATCCCCATTAATAACTTTACCTACTACACCCCTACTCCATAGTTGACGTTACATGTCAAAGTGGCTAAGTGCCAACACTGTGAATGGAAACACCTGTAACATTAAGCGCTACTCTTTGGATCCCATGAGTTTTATTTCGAGCTCTGGTCAACATTCTATTGTTGCAATCATCCCTGCGAGGTGTGTTAACTTCAGAGAGGCTAACATTACAGCCGGGCAGCCTAGCATTCGATAGCCGTTAGCCGTCGGCCTAGCCAGTGATGATGGACTCGGGATTTGTATTGTTTTTCGTTGACGCTGTTGCTGCCCCCTTTTTCTCCGCCTAGTACTTGAATGCAAGGCGGCACATTCCTTGGCGTTCGAACGCTGCTTCAATCTACAACATATTTGAGCTCTTTGGCCACACAAAGTTAACAGACTGGTGCTTTACAATAAAAGCAAGCAAAAGGTTTGTTGTTTACCTTAGTCAGTTGTCACTGGTGAGCGAGCTAGGCTAAAGTGCTAATGCACCGCTAGCTCGACGGTAGGGGCAGCGATAGCCGAGAGCTAGCGCTAGCCTCTTAGCTAGCGAGTTTTGCTAATGGATGCAATAACGCTAGCTTAGCTGAAAGAAGCGTAGGTTTCGATCCCGTGCGTGTTGTTCCTTATGGGTGTTCCTTTGCAGCGGCAGGCTCCCGCGGTCTCCAACATACCATGTTAGGGACTGTGCGTACAAAAATGTTTATTGCAATACAGAAAATAAAGAGTGTATGCCTGGAGAGATCTACTTCGATTTGGAGTTGACGTAGGACGTGGGCAGACACGTCATACGCGGGGACGGTACGTAATGTTGAGTTCCGCCTACTGTCTGGGACTTATAAACAGCACGAATAAAAAGCTCCAGGAAGAGCCTGACAGCTGAACACGTGTATTTGCTGTTTTAATTGATACTTAAAGTTGACATTATGGACACAGTCATATGGACAACATACAATACAAGCCAATGTACACACATGAATATATTGACAGTTATAACCAGTTATTACTGGCTTTGGTTTGTGCTTAGTGTATTGTCATTGTATTTATCTTTTTATCTTTTAATCTTTCATATTTATTGTATTTCTTTTTTACTACTGTTAACACCCACGTTTCTCCCCTTAGGCAATAATAAAGTGTAATGTTTTCGCAGGGGGAACAAACATGTTCACCTTTTTTCTGCAAATATGGGGCTGGGACATGGCCCACAGTGAGATCCAGGGCAAAAAATGTGGTTAAGGCCATAGATGAGCAGAGATTTCAAAATATACATTATAATGCGGTTAGCTATTGCATGATGGTTACATTTGATTCAAAGAAAATCATATACCAGTTTATTGCATACAGTACATTTCTGTACATTTCTACTAAAGTCTTTAAACTATGAATCCGAGAGTTCAAAGAATCGGAAAACCCTGTACTGCTGCAACTTTTAATTTGATACCCTCCCCATATGATAATAGCAGATTAAAACCAACCAACACCAACATAATTCTCCATTAATATAATAGTGATACATAAGCTAAGGCATATAGAAATGGTTTCAGCTTCAATACGGCTTATTAAACATTAACATTCCATACTTTAATGCTATATATGGACATTTGTAGGTACATTTTGTCCTCATTTTCTAAGCATTCATTAACATACCGCTGAGCTTCATGCCTGCATCCTCTTGCAAAAAGAGGAAGCAGCACAGATGCGTGTGTACTCCCCTCTCAGTCTTAAAGAGGATCTCCTGACATTCTCAGAGTAGCTGTCAGTCTGTTTCAGCAAGGCAGTGTCACCCTGGGGAAAGAGAGACAGAAAACAAACCTTCAAGAATGGTAGGTGAGCCTTTTGTGTTGAAATGAACTGGAGTTTATGAAATGTATTTATATATGTATTGACTTTACTTGTGGCTTCACCGTGCGACACAAGTCAACCATCCCCCGCAGTCTTTCATACAGGAAACGGCATTCTTGCATGTCGCAGCACAAGCATTTCCTGCCCTCAATGTCAGAAAAATAATGTTAATATTTAATGGATCCGTGCAAGTTGTATAGAGACCTTAACATATGAACAGATCACGCAGACATCCCATCTCTTTGTTTCTATTTATAGCCTGTAGTCTAATCCACTTACCTTCACCAAAACGTTTTTTAGGGAGATCTTTACTGTAAATGTGACAGAAATTGGCAAAGTTTGAGTAATATTGAGTAATATTTTCACACCATTCTACAGTCAAGCTCTCTGGTAGTGTGCGAAGTGGATGAAAGTCTTAAAGCCAAACTGAGAAAGTTTAGATTCCGAAAAGAGACCAACAATGCAGCCATACTAAGTAAGTATCACATCTCCCCTCCAATGCATTGCAAATTCCAAATACAATATATATATTGGCACAGTATATAAAGCTTAATTATTGACATTTCTTAGTGAAAATCGACATGGAGAAACAACTTGTTATTCTGGAGGAGGAATATGAGGTACATTTTTTTTGTCTTTTAGATCTGTTCATTCAGAGTTTTAAATCTCTTAAGACTCAACTTTGTCTTATAGGACATCTCACTGGATGAGCTGAAAGAAGAACTTCCAGAGCGACAACCCAGATATCCTCAATGATTGTCTTGGAATACAGAAAAGTTTCCAATTTACACATATGCACTCACACATGCAAATATTATATTCTGAGTAAGAAATACCAATTTTAACACATTTTGAGTTCCTTGACAACAGTGCACATTCATCGTTTACAGCTACAAGTATATCCATGCTGATGGGAGGGTGTCCTACCCTCTGTGTTTCATATTCTCCAGCCCAATGGGTAAGTAATCATGTTTCCTTAAGTCAAAACTAATCTGATTTCCGTAAGTGTAATCACTTAGATTAGATAAAGAATAACTTCACTGCCAATCTAAGAATAATCTTAATGAGTGAATGTACGCCGGTGTATGGTAAAATTAAAGAACTTTCAATATTTACAGGATGTAAGCCGGAGCAACAGATGATGTATGCAGGCAGCAAGAATCAACTGGTCCAGGCTGCAGAACTCACAAAGGTAATTATTTACCTTTAACAAAATTTGACCAATACTTTATCATTCAATTAACACAATTCAATGACACAAAATTATGCACAGAATAGTGCACATCTTATGTTAACTAGTCCAAAGACTATGGCTTTGAAGGGATCTTTGGCTTTATATTGATTTTTTTTTGCACGTTATTCCTACTTATGAAGTTGTGTCTGAATGGGACATTCTCTGCTTCACTCAATGAGGTCTTTGAAACAAGAAACACCGATGACTTGACAGAAGAATGGCTGAAGAACCAACTGGCATTTTTCCGCTGAATGTGCATCAGTTGCTATATCCTTTTGTATATCTTTCCCTCAATTGTATTTCCAAATGTTGTGAATGCTATTCCACGTTTTTAGATTGCCATCATGGTGATTTTTCACACAATATTCACATTAGACGTTAACCACCACTGAACTGAGCATCAACTAAACAAATCAAATATTTTATCACTTGAAAATGTAATGCAACATTTGTACTCCTTGGACAAAAATAAGCCAATACAGTTTTACTATTATATATATATATATATATATATATATATATATATATTTAATTAGTAGTAAAACAGTTCAAATTCAGAGAAACTTCGACATATTATTGTGTGCAGTGTTCTAAGGGAAAAGTGTGTTGTAAAGAAAAAATAATAAAAAATAACCTTGGACCACTGCTTTTCTTACAAAATGCCACCTGCAATTTATTATTTTCAGTTTCAAGGCTGTAACATTAGGGCATGCAAGTAGAGTAAAGAAAGACATTTTTACATGATCCTGTGCCATACATTTGACAGACAAAATCAGCAAAATAGTGCACAAATACCTACAGCTTTAACCAAATCTAAAAAAAATCCAATTGAAGGGAGGCGTCTCCTGTCCAAAGTCCACAAGCAATATGGCTCAGAAAAATTCATTGTTGATTTGCAACCTCGAGTGTTTGTAGCTAAGCATACAGATGAGAAAGGTGGAAAGACCACAGACCTTATTCACTGTCACTGGCATCGCTGGAGTCGGAGGCTCGCTCACTTCCACTTCCACTCTGAGCCGGTGCCTCTGAGTGGTCACTGCTGCGGTCGCTGTTTGCCGGAGACGCACTGCGACTCCGGCTGCCGCCCCTGTTGCCGCCCTCATCCTCGCTCCCACTGCCCTCGTCCCCGCTGCTCCTGCCCGAGTTCTTCGGCTCGTGGTCGTCGCTGTCGTCGTCGCTGCCGAAGATCTCCTCCTCGTCCCGCAACTCTCTGGTCCTGTCCTCGCCACTTTCGCTTCCGCTGCCGCTCGCCTTCCTCTTCCTCTTCGCTTTGCCCTCGTCCTCTTCTTCCTCCTCTGGCTTCTGCCCGAGGTCTTCCTCCTCCCTCTCAGATTCGCTACCAGAGTTCTCGGCCTCACTGCCGCTGCCCTTGTCTTTATCATCACCTGGAGAAAAACACAGAGAGCAGATGGTGAAGGGTTTAGCAGACACACAGACAGAACAGTATTCTAGCATGTAGGTACAAAAACTGACCAGAGTCTTGCATATCTTTGTCCATGTCTTCTTCTTCATCCTCTGGCTCATGGTTTTCCAGCTGAGCTTTACGTGCATCCTAAGAATCACATTGACAGGAATCATCAGTAATCAGTGCATTATAACGACCACTGAAGAATGCTAGCTTCTAGCTGTTGCTCTATCTCTCTTTATATACATTATATATATATTAATAGCCAAGTCTGACCAGAAAGCATCAAGGATGTATTTGTAATTTTAATGCAGATCAGATACACTATCTAAATATTAATATGCTATTCACAAGTGACCTTCAATACTGTTCCTCAGTTGTATAGGTCAGTGTAACGCAATGTATTGTACTGTAATAAATAGTTCCTTTT
The DNA here is from genome assembly GCA_016785305.1 of Colistium nudipinnis. Classification (NCBI taxonomy): domain Eukaryota; kingdom Metazoa; phylum Chordata; class Actinopteri; order Pleuronectiformes; family Rhombosoleidae; genus Colistium; species Colistium nudipinnis. The sequence continues at coordinate 168,979 of JAFBJU010001075.1, forward strand.
TGGTTACATAAAAGCAATACATTATAATTTATTGATCATAATTCAAAGTGACTCTTTCACAACACAGAAACTCCTGTAAATACGTGGGTAAATAGCCAACTGTCCAACTTTCGATAAAAGCGTGTTTAAAGTCAATACAACAAATGAGAAAATCAAAAGAGCACTCACTTGAGCTTCAAGCTCTTTCTCGTTCATGTCCCTGTGCTTACAAACCAGCACAGCGTTTGTGGTGGACTGGGCTCCGGCCTTGGCTCTTCTCTTGCTCAGACGCACTCTGAAGAAGAAAAAGAGAGGCCATCAGAGGGCAAAGCTTCGACATGTATTATTAGTGGAGGTTGTGTTTGTTTTATGCGTTACCAATTGACAACAAACTTGTCGTGTTGACGCGCAACAGCAAACAAGCCTCTGGTCTGATCAATGATTTACCTTGTCTCCAGCTCGTTGTAGTAAACACCATCTCCATCCCGAAATATAAAGAAGTAGTTCTCCTCATAACCTTTGCTGGCTTTGTTCTTGACGTTCCAGTTGTACTCTCTGGCTATCTTGTAATCATATCTGAAACATAGAAAATGTTAAGTACATTTTTGAAGAAAATTAAAAACCCTGGATATTTTTCTCTTTTTTTTTTAAACTTACAGATCCTCAGGCATATAATCCATGCCCTCGTCACAGTCTCTCTTGCGCTTGCGAATTGTTTCTTCATGAGGCAGGAAGTAGGCCACAAATTGATTTCCTTCCTCATCCATCATACCTCTGTTGAAAGCGAAAGTAAATGCCAATTAGTGTTTATGAAAACAGCAACGTTAATACACCCCATCACACAATGAATGATTTGTAGACACCTGATCATGGCCTGAGACATCATTTCCACTCCTGCTGGTGCCGATTGGTCTTTGGGTGCAGGGTCAGAGTCAAAGATGACCTGAGCACATGGGTTGATCCACATCTGAGGAGAGAGAAAGTAATTACAATACAGCCATCTAAGCCCATTAAGCACCATGTTGTCAAAGTGCCATAAACTGATCAAAAAAATGTAAGTTTGTGCAACAACAGATTTGACAGTTGCATGTACATTTTCCATATTTTTCCATTAGCCATTTGAAATCATCCACAGAGACTCCAAAAGTCAGTAATCTAAGGTGAACGCATACCTTGAAGTCGGGGAACACAGGCAGTACCTCCACAGGAGTGACTCTGGGTTTACTGTAATGCTGCGCAATCTGGAGAGAAACGACAAAATGATTCGTAATCATAGCTAACGTTTCCATAACATACCCATACATGCTGAGTGTTATGTGAAATGTTGTGGCTTTGCATCTTACGGACAACCATTACGAACGTGATGCTGCAGTACAAAGCCCCACAAACATCCTATTTGTCCCATTATTTGCAGGCATCCATTAAAGTGGAGCGGTAAACTCTTTTTCAGAAACTACTGTCAATTCTACTCTACATTTGGCCAGTCCTGCGATATGTTTATTTACCGATTTCTGTGCATCTTCGAATGTCTTCTCAATAGCAGAAATCTGGCTGTCTCTGTCCTTGTAGATCTCTTCTTCTGTAAACTGTTGTTTGACAGACACACCGATCCTACACACAAAAAATGTTTGGGTTAACTCATACACGACTTTTTCCTACTTAAAAAAAAAAGGCATTAAATAACTTACTTGACTTCCACTTTCTCATTGGAAACACCATATCTGTTAAACTCTGTAGAAATATATTCTGTCTTTCTCATCCATGGGACCACTTTGGCATGCTGCTGTGACCTTGGAGGGGAAAATGGTAAATATCTTATAAATATCTGGAAACATTTATAACATCAACCTGCCTATTTTAAAGGCGTACCTCTTTGAACTGGATGGTGCCTGGATGTCCTCTTCCAGCAATTTTTCATCAGCAGGATCCAACAATACTAGGCAATTTAATAGATTAGTTTAGTCTACAAATATAATGGAGATTTTCCCTGACAACTTTTTTTTTAAATAAAATGCAGCATGGGGTCACTGAGGCAGACTTACTACTGGGGTCTATGCCGTAGGTGTCTGGGTTGATGAGATCAATGGTGACCCCAAGGTCTGGCTCCGTCAGAAGCTCATGCTTGTGCTGCTTCTCTAGAGAAGTGGCTTTATACTGTACAAATCTGCAACGACAAAAAGACAAAATAGTCAACCTTCAAGTTTTTCCTCTCGGTGGATGTAAGGACAGACGGTTGACTGCGTTTACCTGTTCTGATCAAATGGATATGTGATGAATTTGGGATCAAAAGGGATATCAGGCAGGCTGTTGCAGTACTTCACTCGGCAGACAACTCCTGACCTGCCGTGGGCACAGGGGTCAAGGACAATCTCAGTTGTGGTTAGGCAAATACTTACTTTTACACATGTAACACTTCAAATTCAAAATAGTGCTCAATGTACTAACCTCTCTGGGACAGTTCTGTGGGAGGACGGCCTACTGAAAGAGAAAACATACATTTATCAAATGTGTTAGCGTTGCTCATCATCAATGGCTACACTGTGATATGTGAATACATCCTACAGGGATTTTCCACTTTGTGTCGTGTAGCGCTGTGCCGTTACATCCAGGTGTTTGTTCTATTGGGCTCTATGAGGATGAAAAATGGCAAATCATCTCTCAGAATCCGTGTTTTCTATTAATAACTGAACTATACTTATCAAATTAATCTTGATACAGCTTAATCAAATCGATTAACAATTATCTACAATGAATAACAGGTATACTTATAATAATAATAATCCTGTGTGTAGTGCACTTTAACGTGTGTGTGTGTGTGTGTGTATATATACACACATATATATTATTTCCTGTTTACAAGCTCACTACATTTAACTACTAATTAACGTTCAATGACAGACGATTGTACAATCAATTTACGTCAGGGACGTCACAGTTAGCATTTGGAGAGGATAACTTTTGCGAGTTTACTTTTACTACGACTACCACTAACAGACAGCCACAGTTTTGCTAAAAATCACTGTGAATTGGTACAACTGCTTTGGTAGACTCGTATTTGTTCACCCAAGTTAGCTAATTCACACTAAACAATGGTAGTTAGCAGGGCTAGCGGGCTAGCTTGGGTTAACTGATCGCTAAGCTAACTTGTCTAACACAGCCGAACAAACGTGAACGACTCAACACTGATCCGCCGACGCCGCGGCTATGAATGGCCACATGCATGACACACAGCTACATGCGGTGTAAACACATTCTAACTTACCTGTGTCCGTCCTCTCGTTGGGATTGTGTCTGAACCGTTGGAGCCATTTTTTTTTTTTTTACGACAAACTGCTCAACACTGAGAGCAAACTCTTTGTTTGCGCAATTAAACGACGCAAACACATCCGAAGTCAATAAGAAACAACACCCAAGAACAACTGCGTGGAAGAGTTGAATTTCCCTGGTTTTTCAGAGCAGCTTTCTTCCCTCCCGGTGGATCAGGACGACGACCCGGGGGTATATCATGGGTCTGACCCTCGGCATCACCGAGCGGAGAGGAGCGACACCTGCTGCCCTGGCATGTGAGCGTGTCCCCGCAGTGTCCTAAATTCATCAATAAACATTACAAACATATACACACATATCCATACATGTATATGTATGTGTATTATTACCTATCAAATAATACCCGTGTTTGTTCAATCGCAGCATTCCCACATCACACTGCCTTTTTCTTCATGATAAAATGCACTAACCTGCTTTTAAGCAAACCCTTACATTAAAAAGAGACAACAAATAAATGTTGGATACCAATAATCCTACAGGCTTTCAAAGAAATAGGTGTTTGCAAAGTATAAAATACAATACTTTTATTTCATTTAATAGATATTCCATTGGCTTATTTGCTCAAGACATTATTCTTATTTTAGGATACACTCACATCACATTATTTTTTTCTGTCACAGACACAATTCAATTTTGCTACTTCATGGCAAGAAAAAAAATAACACAAGGTTAAATTTCAGGGCTCTGAGTTCTATCTGCTGATGTGTTTCCACAGATGGGGCTTTCACAAAGATACATGACAGCTGAGCAAAATCAATCCATCACTAAGATACCAGAAGGTGTATCGGAAAGCTTTGCAACATTTCCAGTACCTGGACAAAATAGAAATATATATATTTTAATAATGGATGCTGATGCTATAATTATGTTCTTCCTGTTGCACATTGTATATACTGTAGTTGAGTGGTTAAAACATAAAATCATGATCATGATATAAACTCTCTATAATCATCTATCTTGGGTTCAGACTTGCAAGTACATGGCTCCACCACCTGCAGCATAATTAGGTCCTAGTTAAGAGTGCATTGCGCCAAAATATTTGATACGTGTTAGACATTCAGACACCTAGCTTATGACTGATCTACTGCAATTCGATATTTAAAATGCACATATAGCTGCAGGCAGCAACAGCTGTAGTCGCATAGCACGGTCGTAGAATCAAAAACATCATCTCGGTAGAAATCTCAAGAAAGACGCAATGAGCTCATCCCTCGTATTGCATTTTGTAGTACATTCATCATGCTCAACAAAAATCTGAATATGAAACTAAATGTTAACATTGGTACAGGTGACATGGGACCTCCCTGTAGGTCTTAGTCAGCCTACACTCAGGCTGCACCTCTCCATCACCTGTTACTTAATGCTTTTTTGGGGTGGGCCAAAGTTTAGCTATGTTAAGAAGGGCTGCACACAGCATTGTGTGAGGCAGTCAACGTAAAAGGGATAAAACTCTAAAGCTTTACATGATACGTTCCCCTATCACATAACTGCAACAGCTCTCTATTGAGTGTGTCCAATAGACTTCTTTTTCCTATCTTCCCCGACTCAGGTCTGCATCTCCGTCTGCATGCGGGTGTCAACTCTTTGGAGAAAGAGAAAAGGTGAGACCTTCCTTGCCTACGTACACACACACGGCTCATATTTCAAAACAAAATGATACAAACACTATTATTGAAGCTCACGGCAAAGTTCTTACCTGCTCAACGTGTATATTAACTGTTCCGGATCATCTGCTGATACCCTGTGATATTAAAAGAACCACATTTACTGAGCACACACACCACCGGTAACATTATGGACATTGCCCATTAGCTGTTAATTGCTTTTCCATCCATCAGTTCAGGACAGGACCTTTGGGTAAATAGAGACAATGCGTGTCTTATAATGAATGTCCCATATCCCTATACTTCCAAGTTGGCTTGGTAAGGAAAACAAAGTCAAGATCATAAGCCTGTGTCACTAAACAACTTCAATTAATCTGTCTCTTTTTAGCTTAGGCTCTTTGATCCTAACATGATAGTGACGATGTGACGATCATGACTAATTCATGTTACCGGTACATAGCTGGTTATGAGCTGGTTCAAGAAAATTTGAGATTTAATTTAATCCAGCTGCAAATTTGAAAATGCCTGTGTCTATTAATTATAGGCAACATTGTCAAGACCATGGATGAAGTACTTGAACTGGTTTAAGTGACAGTAAAAGATTAAATGTTAAATGTGAAGAGTGTAATGCACATGCATTTCTAGATTAAAGATTTATTTTGCTTCATGTGTGAAGGTAACCAAGGAAACACAGCTCTTACCCATCTCCCCAGTGGTAAAATGCCCGGTCCTGGTAGAACATAGACAGAAAGAGCCACACACTTATTGTCTCGACCCAGAAGATAACAAACAGGAACCATAGTGATGACAGCAGGACTTCACACAACATCCTGGAGGTCTGTCAGGGAAACACACACACAAACACAGAGTATATGTAAAAAAAAGTGTATTGTGTTGTGCACTCACGTATACTGCACATACATACAAACCATCGCACATGGAAACTGTGATTAACAAACACAATCACATGACCTGTGACTATTCAGCGTTTTAATCTTATACGCTGAGGCCACTTTGAGGCCATGTACTTCATATTTGTGTACCAATACGCGACAACATTATATACGTTTTAAAAGGGAAGTTGGAAAATCAGCGTCCTGATATTCAGACTAACGCAATAAATGACATTTCTTTCATCTACCTATTCATAGCTACCAAATACCAAAAACGACACCTAAGCTTGCTACTCATTGTATTGCTAAAATAAATCATTATGTGTTACAGAGATCATAGCGATGGTAACTTTTAGCGTGCTGCTCTAAGTCGAACTGCGAATAGCTTTACTAGCCAGCTACCAAGCTAACAGTGACTAGTTTAAAACGCCTCATGTTTAAGTTTGTTATCAAGCTAACTATTACACGTGGACTTCAGAAATGAGTGACCACGAATCAGTGTTAATTATGCTTTCTTAACTTACTCAAGATGGAGAATATTAAGACGGCATTCCTCTCCCACGCTTGCTAACGCTACTGAGACACTGGCTTTTGTTTACAATGCGTTTCCGCTTCTGGGACCGTTGGTGGAGGGATTCCCATGCTGTGGCCCGCGGACCCCATGAGGTCCTACCACATGTTGTCTGCACACCTGAAGAATACTATACTATACGGGTATGGTATAGACAGTGGGGGATTTATCTTAAGAGTGAAATCTTGTCTGTAATCAAACTTCATAAATGCTCATTTCTTTATCCAAAATATAAAATCAGTCCCATATAACACAGTAATGCTATGCATGTAATGAAATAGGCTCAAAATACTAATAACACTGGAAAACTATCTCAGTTCATTTGATGATAATAATGTGGAAACAGCAACTGTGTATTCAATATATTTTCTATGTGTGTATAGTCTAAAAGGGTATAAGTCTAATAAACAAAACATATCTGTGATTGCAAACTAGCTAAAGGCACTTCAAGGTACAGAAACTACCTGACATGTCCCAAACACAAACAGGGTTCAAGTTATACTAAAATTACTTTATTACAGCTGATTTCTGTTCAATATCCCTCTGCCAACATAACTGTAAATATAATACAAACATAATAGTACATTTGATCCTATTCTTATTCTGTTCTGTGAATCTTTTTACACAACTTATATCCGCTTTTAGTATTTCACCAACTCATATGTAGTATCTTCATAATCTCTCTGATATTCAATAACAAGTTCCACCATCTATCTATACATTTTAATACATGTTATGCGTCGTAGTGGTAATGTGCCAAAGAAGAATACTGACACCTTCAAAGAAATGCAATCTCTTTTCATAATTTGCCAGTCACCACGTCATCTTTTCAAGCCTTTTTTACTTTGGGCACTAGACCTGAACCAACTCGCTTTTGTTTCATATATTTGCCATGCCATCAGCCCGATGATAGGTGAACCCATGGCGATGAGACAATGCAGTGGCATCGTGGCTTGGCAACTCAGGTATGGCACAGTGTTTGGACCATAGATATGATTGCCATTTTCGGTTGCTGATTCTCATTCAGTATCCCATATGCTTTCAGTCAGTAGGACAAAATTTGACATCAAAGTTTAAAAAAAAAGAGAAGGTAAATAACAAAAAAATACCCAGGTTGGTGGAGAGTGTCTTATGACTGAGAATGATTGACAACAACATTCAGAAACCCTCACACACACATAACTGACAGAAGTGAACACAAATTGTGCATACAAACTTAAGGTTGGCATTAAATCAGAGGTTTCGATTGGCCTAACATGAAAAGTCTTGGCCTTGGCTTTTGACTTAAGGTAAGATTCCAACAATGAGAAGTACATTCCCCTTCTCCTATCAAATATCAATAAATCAGAAAAGAAATTAATGTAACCTGTTATGTAACCGTAGCTGGAAGAAGTCACATGGCATTAAAACAATCTTAAGAGTTCTGGGACCAAACCATATATAACGATATAATGCATACTTTCGGGGTAGGATATATACATACAAATGGAACATTGAAATGCCACCTATTTAATAGAAAGAACCCTGACTTTTTTGCGTCCTTAAATGGGATAGGATCACAGGGTGACATTCAGAATCAGACACCCTGAATCAGAGTGGAATGGAGACAAATTGGTCAAATGTATGCAGAGGATAATGCTCGGAGATGGCTGGATGACTAAATAAGTGGCATTAAAAGGAGATGACAGCAAATACATGCATATGAAGCATTTTGTTTCAGTACACAAAACCTATTTCGTCCAAATTTCCAAAACCCCTTTATCTTTGAGAGGGAAAAGTCTGCTAATATTGTGTCTCATCAGTTAAATAGTCAGTTTTAGAAATTATTTTCTTAAAATGTCAGTTTAGTTCTTAAATGCTTTCTTTAATAAAATATACACATATTGACATTTAATTTCAGCTTTATAATTTGGGGGAGCATATATCCTTAATATCTATGGATAACTATCCTTGAAGGACTTTTTAACCAAGTGTTTTTAAATTCTATGAAAATGGAAAACAACCGCACTTCAAGACGGAGGTTGTTAAAAGGGCAACCACTTCTCCTGTGGTAATTAATCAACCAGAGATAAGGAGGCAAGCAGAAATAGATATTTTTCCGATAGGAACTCTTACAGCTATCAAACAAATACCCAAGTGCTTTTTGCCACATTTATTTTGTATATGGCCATTTTTTCCCAGCATGTGCGTTGACTCAATTTTATTTTCTCACGTAAATGCAACAGTAATCATCTTGTGAGCATGTGCTTGATTCAGTCCCCCTTGTTCCTGGGTTCTGCCGAAATGGTCTTCCATGTATACTTACTTAATAGGGCCCAGAAGATTTCAACTGTGTTTTTTTTGTAGTGCCAAGCCTGCTGTCATGGTCGTGACAAATTTTACCTACGCTACTTGTCTGCATATAATGGACTGTTTGTTTTATGTAAACTATCGCCAAATAATATTTAGAAATAATCACAGGAGATGACAGCTCACAGTGTAACTCATCCAAAACCCAGTAAAAGTTGCAGAAAGGGGGGGCGGGTTTTCACTCATACTGTACTGTACGTAGCCTATGGAAATTGCTCCTAAAACAAAAAGAAATATCACAGCACAGATAATATCGACACCTCAACTTAACAACAAACGTACCAACAAAACAGTCATCCAACAGGTACTTTGTGAAAAGAAGTCGATCATTAATTTACACATACTTGGCTGTATAAAGTGCTTTAAAAAAGGCAGCAGTTTTTAAAAAGGCACTAATAAAAGTCAACAGGTCAATAGTAGGATTGTTTTGAAGGCAAATAAGTCTCCTTCGTTCCCCTCACACTGTGTGCAATAACATTCTCTGTAATGCAGGGATTTCCAAGTTTACCCACACTACACTTACTGATATGCGCAAATCATTATCTATAACTCAAATTGTATACGACCTAAACCAACTCCACTGCATACACAGTGCAATCTAAGAAAAGAGGGAGCCCGGGACTTAAAATGTGTGGTGTTAGAATTAACAACACTGGCATTGATTAGAAATGTTATCTTGAAGATGAGAAGAAACTATAAACATCCGACGATGGTTTCCATGAGCAATGGTTAAAAGGCACTGTAATCCTGTAGCATAAGCCTGAAACATTTAAGAAATAAAACTACTCAATAAAAGGAGCCATCTCATTTCACATTTGACCATTACAGCAGGCTGGTATTACAACAGCAAAACCACACAATATAAAGTTCGATTTTGCTGTATTTTGAACTACCATCAGAGGAATCGGCCAGTGTATAAATGAGTACGAACTGGGTGAGTCAAGGGGGAGGGGTCCTAAACAAAAACCGTGATTGCTAAATAACCACATTTCTGAGGACCTAGGTAACACATGTCAAAGGCTTTTCTTTTCAACAGTGTTTCATGTGCAAAATGAGAGCAATGGCTGTAAATAGCACAACACATATTCTTTAAAAACAAAATCCATCGGAGAGAGAGAGCTGTAAATAAAGAAAAATGGGAGTATTATGGGTGGACACTCAAACTGCTTACATAACATAAATTGAAGGATCCGTTTGTGTGCCTATAAACTGCCGTGAGGACTGGCTGTGCCTTCACAGCCCTTTTGACCTGAGCAACATTTATTCAATCACACCTCCACATCTGTACACGGGAGAAATGGGAAGGAAGAGTCACAGGCAGAGACAGAGCAACAGTGCTCAGCCAATACTTTGTCCCGTTGAATTCTATACATCTCCAGGCTTGACTCTTTCCTCCGTGGCTGACAGGGAACCTATGTGTAGGAGAGGTGTGACCCGTTAGATATTTGAGAGGTGACGCTGGTACTCCTGCTCATGGCCTGCTCACTGCGTGCCCCTGGTGTCCTCCCCATTGCCTGGGGGCTGTTCTGTACACCTGCACTGCCACGGGACACCAGGCCCCCCGCTGACGGGTGGCCCCAAGGCGGCGGACCCCCGACTCCCTGCCCCCAGCCCTGCTGCATAGACGCTCCCCCGGGACTGGAGTGATAGTGGTGAAGGCTGCCTTGGTGGCTCGACCCCGAGGCCGAGCTGACACTGCCCCAGTGTTGCCCTGGAGAGCTCCCGGATGGGTGGTGGTGGTACTGCTGTTGTTGCTGCTGCTGCTGCTGCTGATGATGATGACTCCAACTCCCCGAAGCTCCGGGAAAGCTGTTGCTAAAGGCTTCGGGTGAGAGGTTTGATAGCACCATGTTGCTGAAACCCAGACGCATACTCTCCGAGTCAAATGCCTCGATTTCTCTGGCCTGACGTTCCAGCAGGCTCCGGATTCGTTCCAAGCGTTCGTTCTGCAAGGACAACATCTCCTCCTCAATCTAAGGAGAAAGAAAAAATGTAGTTAATATAACAATCTACACAATGACCCTTTTCACAGCTGACAAGCTATTCCTGATGACATTAACAATGTTTTGCTTTTCTATTTGAGAGTCCAGGGGATTATTCATTACACTTATGCTTCTTCGAGCATACCGTTTCAAAAATGTCCTGCCTTTGTGTATACATAACCAAATATCAAGCAGTGGTTCAAACCGTACCAATTGGTCACAACTTTGGTCCTGCACTCAAATGTGATATTCTATCCATAACTGCCTTAATGAATCACAGCAAAATCTGTTGAATCCGAAAAAAAATGTCGGTGGGGAAAGCACAAAGTGTGAATAACTTATAGACGACAACCTTCTGTTCCAGCAGGGCCCTCCTGAGTGACACCCTCTGCTCCAGGTCTTTTTTTTCGCGCTCGTGCTGGGCGTCGGTCTGCATCTTGATCTTGCTCTGATAGGCATTAAGAAGCTCCAGCTCCTGCTGTAGCTGGATCCTCAGGGCTTGGCACTGGGTCTCCTGAGTTTCATCCAAACGGAGCTAGGGGCATAGACAATCAAGAAATGTTCCTCTTAAAAGGTAGCAACATGTAATTAAGCTTGGTTTTCCTCAACAATTTAAGGATTTTGCATCGCTGGCACCGACAGACTTACCGCCTGAGTGGAAAGCATTTCATTGATTGAGTGGTCATACTGCTCCGCCAGGATGGCGAGTTTGCGGTGTTGCTCCTGCTTTAGCCGTTTAAGGACAGCCTTGTGTTCCGACTTTGGTGTGTTCTCAAGCAGATGGTTCCTTAGTGCTTTGTACTGCCTGGTCTGGATCTTACATGTATCCTGGAACTGCTTCTTGATCTGTAGCTCTTTGGACTAGAGAAAAAAAAATGAATTTAAAGTTTTTCTCAGGTCAAGTCAATGGAACAGGAAACCAGGTATTTCATCCATCAAAAAGTACACATTCTATTGCAATTTATTTTCTGAACAAATAGGCGGACCAAAGCGGAGTGGTGTCATCTTTTTGCTCTTAATGACACAGATCAATACTTTTACAAGGTGAAAAATGGGTCCACATGATATATGGTGATTTACTTATTACGTAAGATTCTATGGATTTTAAGAGCAGTAGTCATTATGATTGAAATGAGCATATATATATATATATATATATATATATTTCATATTCAATGTACATGCATGCGTCAAAAACATATTCTAACCTTGAGGCTCTTGGGTTGCTGGCGAACCTCCATGACATGTTTGCGTCGGAGTTCCCTCTCCCGTCTCTTGTTGTACTCCTGCTGATTGGTGAGCTCCGTCTGGTGCTGCAGGCGGGTCAGCTCAGCCCGGGTTTTTTGGATGTTGTTGAGCTGGCGGAACTCCAGCTCTTGCATGGACTCATGGTGCCGCAGAAGCATCGCATGTTCCAAGTCTTTCTGGGTCTGACGCTTGTTAAGCTCCTAGGTATTGGGTACAAAAGACAAAAGACGAGATTATCAGATGAAAAAAATTATAACTCAAAAAAAGAAAAGGCCAAATGTAGGGAAAGGGACTGACCTCTCGCACCAAGTCCTGTTCAACATTGTGGCGAGCAATCAAGATCCTTCGCTTGAATCTGCGGCACTCCAGCTCAAGATACTGCCTCTGTCTGCGCTGCAAATTCGCCTCCTCCTCTGCTTGGAAGTGTTGGAAGTTTTCCTTTTGCTTGGATAACCACTCCTGCTTCTCTTTCTTGGGGGTTGACTGGTTTTCATTCAGTTCCTGAAGAAAAAGAGACAAGAGAGAAAAACATTTGTGGCATTTGTGAGTAAGCAAATCTATGATTCCATCTGATACCGTGTTATTTTAGTACGTGTCTGTATGCAAAAGAAAGATCTTCCCAGATACCAATCTCAATGATCGCAAAGGGACATTTCCCTTTAAAATACATTGTATACAGCAAGTACCTGTCGTTGTATAGGATCAGTACTTGTATCAGCCAATCCAAACAATCTCAGGTATAAGTAATTGGAAAGGAAAATATAGCATAAAAACAAAAATGCAAATGGAACTCCCTACCTCTTTCAGTTGTTCCTTGCGAAGCTTGTACTCCCGTTTTTGGGATTCTAGGAAGCTGTTGAGCTCTTTCTTCTGCTGACTCTGGATATGCTGTTGGAACTTCTTTTCATCATTGTTGACGGTTTTTGCCTAAGTGAAAAAAGTAAAAAAAATAAACAGTTTGATCCATGCAAAAATATTAGGGGGTCAATAGTAAACGTTAATGAGCAGAATAAGATGAAAGAATACATCTTTGTCCATGGACGCCTGGTGCTTCTTGATGAGTTTCTCCATCTCCTGGGCAAAGCTGTTCCTCTGGTTCTCCAGCTCCTTGTCCAGACGGAGTCTGTGCTCGTCCATTTCACCCTTCAGCTTGTTTTCCAGGGCCATCAGCTGTTTCTGGTGCTGTCGTCTCATTCGCTTGTAGCCCAATATCTGCTCCCTCAGCTCGGAATCCTGCTTGTGCTCCTTAATCTGGCGAGTGAGCTAGAAAAAACAAGCCACAGGTTTAGTCTTATATTTCTGTTGGTTGGATGGAATAAGCTTGTGAGAACAAATGATTGTTTTGGATTAAATCTTAACCCTATGGAAAATTAAGTGATCATGCTACCATTTTTCATTACATTCAATATTACTACTTTGCAGCCTTTTGGCCTTCAATGACCAAGATATCAAAATATTTTTGTGTAGCAACCCATTGATGTACAAACATTTCCAGTGATTAAACAAGCAGTCATCAAACAGTTGTTTTAGCCATTGTCTTATTGAACCTAAAATAAAATAACTGTGCTCTTACCACTGAGGCTGTGCGTATAGTGGCGAAGTGTTCGCGGTTCCGTTTGGGCCGTGGATTGTGTGCAAGTGGAGCCTGTGGCTCGGTTGGCCCTGTGTGAGGTTCCGTCTCTCGATTATACGTCTCTTCATCCTGAAGGGGATGCAGAAAGTAAACAATTTAAAAATGCCTAAATCCAATTTGTAACAGTAAACACTACATACCATGAGACATACAGAACAGGAGCCGAGCATCTTACCGGCTTGAGGTGAATGACAGAGCTATTGGACATGACTGTGTGGTCTCCTTCCATGTCCACCTCACTCTTGTCATCGCCCGCGTCCGTCAGACTGTTGACAGAGCTGCTCTGGGAACTGGCACTGATGGACATACTGGGGATGGATTGGTTGCTCCCCACACTGTTCACTGTGCCTGTCCTACCCACACTGTGTTCTGGTTCCTAAAAAATAACACATAGCCGACAGTACCGAGGTTACAACAAGGCTCAATCCATACAATATAAAAAAGACAGCATCACTAATCTGGAGATGCAGGTTAGCTATGGTCAATACATTCACATGACAGACCTCCTCTTCATCTTGTGCCTCAGTTGAGGGGCCATTGTGGGCTTCGTGAAACAGGATCTTTTTCATTTTACGATACTGCAAATTGTCCAGCTCCCGCACTGCATCCTTAGTCCGATTTATCAGGTCCATTACAACTGATTCTGGTCGTTCGCGCTGGACAAATGCATGCTGGAGGAATGACACACAGCACACATTGCATTGAAGTCCTGAATTCTAATGCATATACAGAATATGAATAAACCATAACATAGCAGTAAGTCAGTCAAAACCATTTTGGAATCATACCTTTAACAGCTCTTCCGAGTTGGGCCTATCCTGGGGAAATTTCTGAAGGCAGGAATCTACAAAGTTTCTGAAGTAGTCCGTCCTAAAGTTGAGCGAGAAATGTGGGAAAAGGATACAATTGGTATTTTGTGGACTCAGTTTTATGAATCAGGTCTCAATGGTCTAGATTACCTCTGAATTGTTTATTTCTACACTCACCATTCACTAGACTGTAGTGCAGGGCTCTCATTCTGTGCTATATGGTATAAGGCACTCATTGCGTTCATGTTGAACAGGGGAGGCTTCCTTTCAGCTATTAATCAGGCAGCAGGTTACCCCAAGGAGGCCGATGTGATGAAGAAAGAAATAATGAGAGAGTAAAACAGTAGCATCAATATGCCATGACCTGAGAAAAATGTACCCTGGCTATGAGAATTTAGTAATATGAAATAAACTGATGTGTGGATGAAAGCAAGGCAACAACAGATTTGGTCTAATTGTACAATTAACCAGGCCCTTATAAAGAATCACCATACCCAATTCAATGCAGGTTATTCCCAAAGACCAGATGTCCACCTTTCCATCATACTGACCCTCGTCCATGGCTAAAATGACTTCTGGGGCCATCCTGACAAAATAAAAACAAGCACAATAAAAACACAAGCACAATAAAACCAGATGGAAGGCAACTTTTTACACACACACACACGCACGCACGCACGCACGTACGTATATATATATATATATATGTATAAATCAGCTCAGAAAAAGAAACCTTTAATATACATATAGAATGTGTAGCATACCAATATGGAGTCCCAACAAAGGAGTTGGCAGGACAGGCAATAGAGGCAGAACCAAAATCTGCTAGTTTGACCTGCCCTGGCTCGGTCAGCAGGACGTTTCCTGCTTTGATGTCTCTGTCAGAAGCAGAATAAGACAGGTTACAGGTCGACACAGGAGACAGACCGCCTGAGGGCATAGGTATTTTGTTCCCAGCATGCACCTGAACACTTCCGGACACTAACCTGTGAATCATGTTGTGGGAGTGAAGATAAGCCAAACCTTGAAGAGCACCATGGGTAATTGCAGCTATTTCCACTTCTTGCAGTGGTTTCTTGTGAACTAGAAGGGGACATTAACAAAGAGTGGTGTAAATCAAGAAAAAAAATGAAATTGGAGACTGCTACAAGACATGCAACAATCAAGACTTCAGAGGTTTTTAAACTCACCTTCTAACAGATCTGAAGCAGAGCCTAGGCAATACTCCATAACAAGCTGCAATGAAACAAGGAGTGCTCTGTGTTAATGAGTTGTTTTTGTCCAATTTAGTCCAATTCGGTGGGTACGACAGTGTGTGTCATCATCACAGACACAAACTCGGAATCTTACCCAGGCAGTGTGTTCCCGCAGGTAACATCCTTTGTACTCTATACTGTTTGGATGCTGTATCCTCTGCAGGAATTTCACCTCCTTGATTATGTCTTGCCATTTCTGCAAAAAACAGTAAAAAGCAAAGCACTATAACAACAGATTTCATAAGAATAATGAGTAAACATGGTAACAAATGCAAGTTATTATGTATGATATAGGATTGTAAAAGTAATCATACCTCATTGGACTGTTTACCACTATAGGACATCTTCTTGATGGCCACCACCTCATTTGTCCGTGCATCCTGCGCCTGAATATTGAGCACATAACATTTTGGCACAATTGTCATCTTCATTGCATTGTACCTATGGCCACTTCTCTGTATTCTTTGCCTATAAAGCTTAAATATCTCCAATTGTGTTTTGCACAACATTTACAACATCAGTTGAAATGATCTTATTGACCCAACCGATGACAACACAGAACCTATTTGGGAGTCGACTACATGACCTACATTAGAATTCACACTATGTAGACTGTTATGGCAGCATGACATTGGGCGACAACAACAAATGGGATATTGTACACACTCAGATGAGATTGCCATTAATGTCATAGTTTTCGCTCAAATGTATTCGATTATATGAGCAAGGCATAACTTTTCCGCCTTTTTGTTGAGAACCATATGTGCCAGCACAGGGGCCTAATTGAAATGAATGAGGAGGCTGCATTTTTTTACTTTATTTTTGGTTTTACAGTGAACATAGCCTTAGGCTTGTCTCCAACATTGTGAAATACTTACGAAATACACAGCACCAAAGCTGCCATGTCCAATCTCACGTAGATCTGTGAAGAGCTTCTCCGGGTCCTCCTTGAAGAAGAGTTCAGCAACTTCGGGGTCCTTCAGGCTCCCCGCCCGACTACTGTTGGGCATAATGGGAAGTTGGGGGCAATGCCGCTGTCGCCAGCAACTATCTGGGTCTGCGACAGCGACTTGAAAGCCCCCACTGGTGGCTCATCTGCAGGACAGTGGTCTCATATGTGTTCACAGCTAAAAGTACAAAGTGGAAAAAAAACAATGAGTACAATGAAAGGCATACAACAGCAGCTGCATGGTATAATCAAATACATGAATGTATCTGCAGTGTGAATTACATGGGTTAATTCTTAGTGCAAGTAATATGGGCTTCATAAGTGATTTCTGGTTAAATTTGGAGCCAGATACACACATTATATACCTTATTATGTTACAGTGAGGGACAATGTACAATGATATAAAAGTAAATTATCTGTTTCCAAAAAATAAATAAATCACAGCTTTTTTATATATTTTTTTAACGGTCCATATTTAAAAAAAAAATAGTCAATTGACCTGAGTGACTAATGGCTATGCAAAACATGAACTGAAGCATGTCGTCATGTGCAAATAAGGAGAATGGCAAGTTGGAAATCCTGAGATAGGAAGAGATAAGTCTCTTGTTTCCATAGAAACCAAAACTACAGTAAAGGAATCAGTGGGCTGTCCTGACAACCTCCCCTCACACCTTCGGCGACTGGTATGTGGCCAGATAGATGTGATGAGTCTACAAAGAATCGGCTTGAACAAAGAAACCAAGGTAACAACATGCTGCTTCACAGCGAGATAGACGCCTGAACTGAAAGGAAGCATTCCTGTGACAGGACTACTTATTAAACCTGTAAGCACTTGGTAAACACACATTCTTAAACACGCCAAACGTGCTCTATGTTAGCCTTCCTTCAATTGATTGGATCTTCAGTTCACCAAAACCATGCATATACATGGACACATGCATAGAATTAACAATAAAAAGATCAAGATCTGATTTATGTGGAAAAATGACACACACTAACTGAATACTTCATCAACCTTAATGTAAACACATGTGAGTTTTCCTCGGACTGTTAAATACTCAAAACATTTTCAGGGGTTCATTTATATAAAATTGAGAAATAAACGCAATATTGTTCAGCTCCACAAATCTCCTATTAGGGCTTGAAATATAAACTATTAATTTCCTGTGTAACTGTTTGTCACACCACATCCCTGCAGTGATCCAGAGGTAGACTGTGGGAGATGACTGTGGAAAGTTTACCGGGTACATGCAGCTCAGATGATCTGCTGCAAACAGATGCAGAGCTGACGCTGGAGTCACAAGACTCCTCACTCAGCCCGGGAGAAACAGCCCCCAGATCAAGCGGACATTTTTTGTCTCACAACAACACTGAACAACTCGACTCTTACGCCCAGATGCAGCCACGGCCCTGAAATAAAGCCTCACTACCATGTGGGACGGTGTTTCTTTATTGCCGTTGTTCTTCACTGCGTTGTTGCTCTGGAATACGCCTTGCCGTCACATCTCACGGTGGCATTTTCAACCGGGCGACACGTGAGCGACGATAACTGGTGCCTTCGTAAAACAGACGTTGCGTTTCAACCGACTCACACAAGAATGCAGCAGGACAGGACAACAAAGCTGGAGGGCTGGAATTTCCAATGTATGCCCTCATTGCTCTGCATTTCTCAGCATTTCCTGTTCGCATGGCTATGGGGACGTAGGCCCTCGTGAGCTTTTTCCACTGGTGATCGTCTGCCTCTCTGGACTCAACATCGATGACATGCTACCAAGCACGCTTTGCACTTCTGGAAGTCACACCAATTAAATGTTTCTGTGTCCTCTATATAGTGTATCTGTAAACAATGTGACTGTCACTACTTCTAAGAGATCAATACTCAATTTACTCTCATTAGTAATAGAGGTGAGCCAAGTCATTCCCGTTCGCCATTCGACACAACAACCTGAAACACACCGAGTAAGCCAACAGTGTTTCCTTCGTCTTTAACAGCCATGTCAAAGAAAAAAAACGGGGAAAACAAGGTTTTAGCCATTGCATGCTCATGTGAAGACATACATTGCAGAACATCAATTAAGTGGAAATGTGGGCCTGCAGAGTTGGGACAGAACAGGACTCCAAAATAGTTGTTGTGTTGTTACCCAGAACAATCTAAACCACAAAGAGCTGGTAAGTTTCGCTTTACCGCACACGTACAACTACCGTTTGTGGGGAAGGAGCCCAGCCATACCTGCTCCGTCTCGGCTGTGGCTAGGCAACACCTCCCTGCTCCCCGGAGTTTCTACAACACCGGGATTAGAGAGAGCACCGAGTGGGACCTGCTCAAAGTTGTCACTTTCCTTAAGCTGCTACGGCTGTCACACAACTAAGTCGAACTAATCAAGTCTGAGAGGTAAAGCCCAGACAGAAACACTCATGCGTGCGCAAACAAATCACACTAGCCAACGTTGGCTGTAAAGCTAGCCACAAACCAAAGTTGACGCTAGCGAAGCTAAGTTACGTGTCATATGATGAAACAATTCTGGCGCTACGCACTGCGTGTTTATCACACGGGGAGATGTTCCCGTGACATGGAGTCGAACGAGGCTTTAGGAGCGTGTTAACAGAGGCTAACAGCTCCGGGAAACTAACCTGTGCGCTGGCGGCTAAGCTAGCTTAGCCAGTTAGCTGAAACTCACCCTCTTCTGACAGGCCAGGCTCCAGCGCCTCGAATAATGTCGTGTGGCGTTAATTCAAAACAGTTTGGAATTACAAAAACATTCTTCCCGTGTCGCTCCCGGGGCGGCGATTTCGTGCGCCGCTCGATCCGCGTGCTTTCTCGACGCTGTCAGTCGATTACGGCGGAGAGATTGTGTTGATTAGAACATCTTAAAAATCCCCACCCTTGAAGTCACTGGGGTTCCAGAGTAGTCGAATCCCACTCCCAGGCAGGCAGGTCCAAAGATGGCTGCCGAGCGCTCTGCCGCCGCCTCCCGTCGTTAAAAATGCGCCGCGGAGAGTGTGAGGGAAGTTCGATCACCTCCAAAACCCCCTCACACACACACACACACTCACAAACATTCACACACACTATCCGCGGTGTAGCTACTTAAAAAAACAATGGATCAAATGTCGCACACTGCCAAGTTAACGTGCGAGTTGTTCGGATGTGCCGTAACTCCGCTCCGTTCTCCCTCGGGTGGCTCTCTCTCTCTGTGTGAACATCAGTTCCGCCCTGCCTGTTGCAGTAAACTCTCTCTGACCCAACATCCAGAGGCGGAGACACAGGAGCATCATTAAAACAACAACAACAACAACAACAGACTCTTAATCCTGCTCAATGACTGAACTCTCACAATTTATTGTTTTAGGTGTGTCCCTAAGTCTCTCGAATGACGACATCATTCTGGAGAGCATGAAGTTGATCTGCTCGTGGTAATGTGCCAGTTACAATGAGTATATTGTTATTTCTGTTCAGCTCCTGCAAATATGTGGATTTTTGGGGGGGCTAGATGAAATGGTCAAGGCCATTAACGCGTATTAACGTTTTTAACATTTTTTTCCCCCCTATAGCAAATAAGCTGTGAGCAGTTGGTTCACTGTCAACTGTGCACAACTTCCCCAGGTCCAAACTCATTATCATGACCTACATCTTTAGGGATTTCATGTGATGACCAGCGGGAGTGTTGATGTATAATAGACACTAATATGGGGGGGGGGGCGGTATTGTGCAACTGTCGTAACACTTTCATGAGCATTTCCATGTAATCAACATTGATGACACAAAAAGAAATTGCTGTAAAGTAGTAGCATGTAAGGTTTGTGCAAAATAAACATAATTTTGCTGTCCTCCTGCTTTGGCACATAACACGATTCAAAACAAACACACTTACAGGATCACACTTCCACGTTGAACATCAGGGAATGAACCAGTAACTAGTATTCGACCATTAGCTCCTCAGCAGCACCACTGAAACAGAGTGTTGTGTGACTCGCCGTAGGGATCCTCAACAGTAGGCTCTGCTGTTGAGGGGCCAGAGAATTAATCTTTGAGGATTCAAAGTAGAAACATTGCAAGAATCTCAAACCACATGGTATGACTGATTTTAAGCAGAAATGATAAAGACTCGTTCATCAGCAGACAGAGCGTATGACATTTTTTCCCTTCAGACAGGACATGATAGGCCGCTATTGCTTACTAATGTATTATAAATACAGACCCATTGTTAATATCAGAAATACCTGAGGTGGGGGTCTGGAGTTTGAACACAACTTGCTCAAAAGTTGGTTTTAGGGCTTTTTCAGGTTAAAAGCTTACTCATGATGCGCTTTTCCATGAATGATGGAAATTCTTGGAGGTGACGGCGGAAAATTGGACTATTTGGGCCCATAATACCCCCCAAAAAACTGCGTAACAGAGAGCAGAAGAGGTTGACATATAAAATGGATTAGGAAGTCTTGTTGTGACGCATTACTTATGTCAGCAATGTAATTATGCATTAGTGTAACTGCATGGGAACCTTTTTAAGTTCCTCTTATTTCATGATTTTTTCCCTCTATTAATAGTTATGACTATTGAGGATACTTTTTCTTTAGGGCCAAATTCTGTTTAAGTCATAAAAACAGAACCCACTCCTGTGACTTTAGTTTCTTTAATAAATAAAATAAAATAAAAAAGGGGGGTAAGAGAGGCTTACTTATACTGCATTGGCATAACACTATTTGATCCATAAACTAAAGGATGCTGCTATTGTATTGACACCTGTTGAACAGATGACAAAGGTATACAGTATATTATTCTGTTTGAGGTAACTGCACCTGGAGTTCCTTTATTTTCATCTCTTGCTTATATCTACTTATAGCTTATTGTTTTTTCCAGGTTAAGGGAGGAGGTTTCTTGTTTAAAGAGGCTTCTCACTCGTCTTGGAAACTCAACAATTGCATAATTGAAAAGAGGATGAATCATTTGAGACGCTCAAGACAGATGATTAATGGAGTATTGCAAAAGAGGGGAGGGATTCATCCTTTCGGGATGCAACTATGGATGCAAATGTCAAAGCACGGAAGTTTCCAAACCAGAAGCCCTGGATGAACAGTCGGGTACGCCACATGTCACAGGCTTTGGCTCTTGCATTTAGATCTGGCAAACAGGCTGAGTACAAAGCAGCAAAGTACAGACTGAGAAAGACCATGCAGGAGGCAAGCTCACCAGCTGATGTCCACAAGGCCCTGAGGAGAATAAACCCCCGCAAGGCAGCGGACCCTGACAACATCTCAGGGCGGGCCCTCAGGGCACGTGCTGCAGAGCTGGCGGTTGTTCTCACCTCCATCTTGAACCTGTCCAGCTCACAGGCCACGGTCCCCACCACTATCATCCCTGTCCCCAAAGGGACTCAAGTGACTTGTCTGAATGATTACAGGCCAGTGGCACTCACCACACTCATCGCCAAGTGTGCACCTACCGCCACAACAGATCCACCTCGGACACCATCTCTGCAGCCCTCCACATAGGCCTCTCCAACCTGGAGGACAACGTTGCATACATCAAGATGCTCTTCAATGACTACAGCTTAGTCTCTAATACGTCATCCCCCACAAGCTCACTGATAAACTGCTCAAACTAGGACTCAACACTAACCTCTGAGACTGGCTGCTGGATTTCCTCACTGGCAGGCCACAGTCTGTTAGAGTTGTAAAACTGGCAGCATCACAATGAACACCCACAGGGATGTGTCCTCAGCCCCATGCTCTAGTCAAGACACTGTTAACCTACGACTGTGTCGCATCCCACAATAAGAAAACCATCCTGAAGTTTGCTGACAACACCACTGTGGTCGGACTAACCGCTGATGAGTCCGATCACAGTGGCAAGAGGGAGGTGGTGGGTCCAGTGACATGGTGTGAGCGCAACAATCTCAACACAGACAAGACGAGGAAATGATGGGACATGAGGAAAGCAAGGAGAACTCACCGACCACTGGACTTGAGCTGGATAGGGTGAGCAGCTTAAACTTCGTGGGCGTGGAAATTGCTGATGACCTCACCTGAACACTGAACACAACCAAGCTTGTCAGGAAAGTACAACAGGTGCTGAACTTTCTGAGGAAATTTGGCATGTCTCCAAAAATCCTCACCACATTCTACAGGTGCATCATCGACAGCATCTTGACCAACTGCATCACTGTTTGGTACGGGAGCACCACTGCAATGGACCGCATGGAAGTAAAAGATAAAAGAAGAGCGTTTAAAGATCGATCAAAAAGTATGTATTATGAGAAAAATTTTATTGAAAGAAAAATATTTTTTTTGTTAAATTGCAAATACATAGTACGTTGTTGCCAGCCAAGAAGGAGCACATTCTAACGTATTATTATGCTTTTTAGTAGCATAGTCAACAATAATGCTTCACATTTTGTCTGTTGATTATATAATTTGTATATGAAATCTTAAAGTGCTCTCAGATCCATAGTCCATACATACTGAGGACTTTTCACATATTGTGTCCATATTGTCCATACTTAACAGTACGCTGCTTTACTTTAAATTAATGAAATGGAGGTAAAAGTATATATAGTGAAGTAGAAGTATAAAGATGTATACCATGGAAATCCTGAAAAGTATGGGAACCTCAAAATTACATTTGGGTGCAGTACATAAATACAGGTACTGTACATGACTTTAAACTACTATATCATGTAGTGTACGTCATCACACAAAACATAAGTTAGGTTTCTATTTTTTCTTGGCTTTTGCAAAAAGTAAAGTAATCAGTAAATGCCCAGATATAGTGTAGTTTTCAGTAATGTAAGCCAATGTGCAACCTTTAATCCCACAAATAGCATGGTGTCCTTATATTAATACCTGGGCTCTTATTTTGAAGGGAAACAAAACTAGCCGGAAGAGGTAAGTCGGACGTAAACTACCGGAGTTTCGCACATGGTGGAAAATGGCTGCGAACGCGGAGAAACAACAGGGCCACAGGTCCGGGGTTTATAAACAGAAAAACAAAGGACATAAACATGGCAAGCACCGGACGAAAGGCGAGCTCGAGAGAGAGAACAAAGGTGAGCCTTGTTCTATTAGGCAGTGCGTCTAACAGTACTTCTTTAACAGTTGCTGTTAGCATATTGTGTTAGCTTGCGGCTGAGGCTCTGCGGACACACGTGTAGACTTTAGGCTTGCAGAAGAAGAGGGCGTTTGTCATTTTGCGCTAAGACAGAGTTATCAACTGAAACAATTATTGTCTATTATTCCAAGACATAAACCAACATCCTAAGCTTCTTGAATTACAGGCTGTCGTTGTTGCAGTGCTGTTCTATTGCACGGAGCTATTCAGTTATGTGTGGTAGTAAAGACAACAACACGTAGATTCAAGATTCAACGATTAATTGTCATGTGCACACCAATTACAGAGCACAGTTGCTGGCAATGCGATTATTAGGTCGCTGACTCCAATAGTGCTATACATAGAACAAGCAGGGAAACGTATCATAAAATAAATTGTGTACAGTATGTACACGGGGAAAATAAAATAAGATTAAACAAATAACATAAATACATGTGTACCCTGTGAATTGATGGTGGGATACAATGGTAGCGGGTGTAAATCGTTGTTGAATTTGTCGTCACACAGGGAGAGTGTCGGTGACAGCCCTCACCAAAAAACAGAGGAAGGAGCAGAAGAGGATGGACAGGAGACACAAGGCCACCCAGCTCCGCAGGAACAAGAAAGACATGGTAAAACTGCATAGCATATTATTAATCTGTTGTTAAATTCCGGAAAGATGCTGCAGAGCAGTGATTTTCAGCCACTGTGCCCTGTTTCACTTAATTGGTCCAAAAAACATTATGTAGTCAGTGCAAATAATGTATAAATAGACCCAGGTTTCAAACAGAGTGAGTATAATCAATTTGAGACAAAATTGTTCATTCATATACAGTGTGTGTGTGTGTATATATATTTACTTGTAACATAATGTACATTCAATTAATTTAATGATTGTATCCTGTGAATTTCAATATCTGCATGGTTGATTATTCCACTTAAAATTTCATTTTGAAACTGCATATTTTTTTTAACTTGTAACATAGTGTAAATTCAATTTATTATTTTGTTCTCTGAATTCAATTTATCTGTATTTTTAGCTATTCTGTTCAAACTGTATTTTTAAACAGCACATGGTATTTTTTTCTCTTCACAGTGTAAATTACACTGCTTATATTATTATTCACTACATACAGTCCATTTGTATATATTGTATCTTCTGTACTATATATATTTTTAGCTTTAGTTTACTTTATGATGTACCTGTGGCTATCTAGGTTTGTATACTTTTACCTCTGCTGCTGCAACACCGCAAATTTCCCCACCGTGGGACCATAAAGGTTTATTTTGTCTTATCTTTTATCATATACATGTATACTGTATTAGGCCAAAATGTGAAATTTAGTAAAATTTCTGGTTGGAGGTGTGCTGCAGGATTGTTTTTTTTTATGAAAAAAAAATGGGCCATGGCACAAAAAGGTAGAAAAACACTGCAGTGAAGAATTTCATATGTCTCTTCTGTTTAGGTCCTGACAGAGAAACGGAGGCTGGGCAGCAGGGACGGTCCTCCTCACCTGGTTGCCGTGGTGTCTCTCCACAGCGGGGTGGAGGCCGGTGCCATTACCAAGCTGCTCCGTGGGGAGGCTGCTGGTGGCCTGGTGAACCAGGAGCAGTGTGTCAGCGGCATCACAGACAGCTTTGGTCTGGTTCTGCCTCGTTTCAAACAGAGGTTCACCTTTCTCAGCTACAGCACTGGTAACTATTGAATCAAAGAAATTTGTTTTGTTTTTCTTTCAAATCATAATTGAAGAAATTACTTCTGGCATTAATACGTATAATAAATAAATATAGGCTTGATTAAATCATATAGGTTAGTTTTAAAAGATTATTTTTAAGATGACACCATGTTGCATGCCTTGAGCATTTGGTTTTCCCCATTCTAAAGCTTGTCTTGTGCCTTCTTTGGACAGCTGACATGCACTCCCTGCTGGACGTGGCAAAGATCGCAGACAGTCTAGTATTTGCGTTGGACTCGACTGAAGGCTGGGACAGCTATGGAGACTACTGTCTGTCCTGCCTGTTTGCCCAGGGCCTCCCCAGCTATGGTGCGTACATGTCTGTCAACAAATCAAACTGGAGCTTTCTACTCTACAGTAAACAGACTGATTCTTCTTCTAAACTCTTTTCACTGCTTGTCTTTTTTCCCCGTGTAGCACTGGTGTGCCAGGGTGTGGCTGATCTTGCCGTAAAGAAGAGGGTTGACTATAAAAGAGCCTTGTTAAAGATCACAGAGGTGCGTTTCCCCGAGGCTCGCCTCTTCCCTCTGGATTCAGAGCAGGATGCCACCCTCCTGATCAGACACCTGGGCGGTCAGAGGCAGAGGAAGCTTGGTTTCCGCTCCAGGCGTTCCCATCTTTTGGGTCAGAATGTTACTTTTACGCCCAACAGCCCCGCTGACGGCACAGGTGTTGGAAACGCCAGCCTGGGTACTCTTTGTGTCTCTGGGTATGTCCGGGGGCGCTCTCTACAGGTCGATAGACTAGTGCACATCAGTGGACATGGAGACTTTCAGCTCAGTCAGATCGATGCACCATCGGACCCTCTCCCCATCATCTTAACCCCCAGACCAACAAAGCTGGGGAGCGGAGGCGACATTGACATGCTGGTAAGTGTTTAATGTGTAAGAATAAGAAGCAGTAGTAGAATAAGAAGAATTCCCTTTATTAGTGTTTCATGGGGAGATTACATGTTTACACTCTGTTGATTCACATTGCACATATTGGCCCATATACATGTATTAATGGAGAGCTGCAAGAGTGAGGGGGCTGCCACTTGAAGGCGCCAAAGGCATTTCAGGGTTTGGTGAGTTGCATCTCTGCAGCTACCAGCACCACACTCCTTTTGGTCCACCAGGGATTCGAGCCAGTCTCCCAGTGGGACGTCCTGTTCCTGGACCAAGTGCCCTACTGACTCACTGCTGCCCAAATACTTACACTTAATTGTATTGTTATTATAACACAATTGTTGTGGCTTCAACATCAACACACATTTACTCATTCACCAGTTACCAGCACCACTGTACTTTTTTTGCTCCACCTGGGATTTGAAGTAGTCTCCCAGTTGAATGTACTGTTCCAAGGTTGAGTCCCCAGCGGATTGAGCGACTGCCACCCAAATGCTTAGATTTAAAATACAGAATAAAATGTAAATATTTCTAACTTCAAGGTAAGAAAACTTGTACTCATTCATTTGTGTCTCCCACAGAATGCAGGTGAAGATCAGGCTCCAGTGCGGGTGCTCATGAAAGCAGACCCATCCTGCAGGGAGAGTCTGCAGACTGAGGCTGAGGTGGATCCTATGGATGGAGAGCAGACATGGCCAACTGAAACAGAGCTGCTGGAAGCTGAAGGTGCAGTACCCTTGATAAAGGACCTCTTCATATTTCTCTAAAATATGTTTTCAAACTAATTTAAAACACAGTACATAGCTGTAATGTTCTCTAGAGTGACATGTAAAATTGCACAACAATATTGTATCGCCTACTTATACACAACTTAAAATAGTTTTGACAAATTCCATTCTAAAATGAAACCAACCACTGTAAAATAGTAAATAAACATTTTCTTTGATACTTGTGTGGTTTTTAGAAGCCAGGAAAAACAAACGTGTAATGAAGGTTCCCAAAGGAACATCGGACTACCAGGCCACATGGATAGTGGATGATGAAGAAGATGGGGAGGAGAGTAGAGAGATGGATGACGAAAGCAGCGATGACGACGATGACGACATGATGGATGAAGCCATGGGCGGGGAGGATGAGGAGATTAACTCTCAGGTACAACAAAAGTATTTAGGGGCATCTTAATCATCAAGCACAAGAACATCAGCCTCAGATTGCATGATAGGCACTTGATCTAGTCTGGAGGAGAATGAGGAGGCGATGAAGCCCGAGTGTCGGGGGTTCCGGAGTGCAGTGCCTACGTGAGACACAGGCAGTGCACCTTGCTGCTAAGCGGCACTGTTTGTTTTGTCTGTCTCTGGGCTGTAGTGCCAGGCTGCTCGCCACAACAATAGTGTTTGGAGCAGAAGTCCCGAGAGAAGCCCCCTGTCTTCCTGTCCTGTGAAAAGAACTTCCCGTCTGGATGGAGGGGAGGGGTGCACCATTTATTTATTTCCAGCGCTGCTTGAAAAGGAGTCAGGGAACTTCACCTCATGCAGCGGGTGCATTATGATCTCTAATTGTTATTAGCATGCGTTTGATGTCAAGGTTGGTGTGCAGGAATACATATTTAGGAGAGGGTAACAATAGGGAAAGGGGTACTTCAAATGATAATGATTATTATTGCAGCCAGGATGTTGGAAAGGTTGCGAATCAGCCCCATGCTGAGTGCTTTCCCCTCATGCGTCTGGCTCCTCCATGTGCCAGCCACGGGAGCACCGCACCTCATGCCTCCTTTGATGATTAATTTCCTTATACAAATACATTTCACAAGGAAGTTGCATTTCTACATTATCCAAGAGGGAATGTCTGGAGGCAGCAGTCTGTAGACACACTAGGAAAGGCCCAGCATTCAAATATATGCAAACTAGGGATTCCCCTAGTTTGAATTCTGGAAACTCCTTACCAATTCACTCATGCACTCGTAAATGCAAAGACTATTATGCACAGTACAAGTCATCCTAGTATACTGTTCTTATTGTGGTGGGGCTGGCAATATATTTCTATAATTAGAATTTTCCGACAATGTGACACATTTCTGGTCATGGTTCGTAAAGTATTGAGCAGCTTTTTTTTCCTCGAAGGCAGGGGAAATTCCGTCCTTTTCAAATCAGAAAACTAAATTGTGTCTGGAAAAGGCCACTGCATCATTTATGGGCTATTCACTAATACGGGAGCAGGGAACTTGACCACTAGAGGACATCAGATTGATTGAGGTCAAATAATCTTTTAGGCTTCTGTCTACAGGTCCCAGTGCTACAGTATATTGAGATCGATTTGTATCCTCTCTGCTCAGGACCTAGATTCATGTGGCTCAGAAGAGGATGGGGAGGAGGAGGAAGAGGAGGAGCAAGAAGAAGTGTGCTCCACAGAGCGAGTTGGAGCAGATCAGCGCTATGATGAGCACATCGATGATGCAGCCGAAGAAGAAGGCCTTAAACGCTACCGTGAAGCTCGAGCCAATGAACTGTTTCCCGATGAGGTGGACACACCACTCGACATGGCAGCTAGAGTCAGGTCCGTTCCTCCTGTTTTACTTTTTATGAGAAATGAATGTATTTGGGTATGGTTCGAATCACAAAATTGACATTGTTATCTTTACAGTTTGATCATTGCCTCATTTGATCTTGTTGCTGTGCTTTTATGTCCAGGTTTCAGCGCTACAGAGGCCTAAAAAGCTTCCGCGCCTCCCCCTGGGACACCATGGAGAACTTGCCTCTCAACTACTCGCGCATCTTTCAGTTCCAGAGCTTTGAGCGCACTCGCCGCCGCATACTGGCCGAGGCTGCAGCTGAGGAAGAGGGTGCCATGGTAAAACAAAAGGAATTACAAACTTCTGTTGTTGTTCTCCTCCATTGTGCGGTTTCAGTGAATGCTTCTTATTTCAGGTGGGCTGGTATGTTACTCTGCATATCACTGACGTCCCTTTGTCTGTGATGGAGAGTGTCCAGTCTGGCAAACCCCTGGTCTTGGTGTCCCTTCTGCCCCACGAACAGAAGGTATGATGCACAGCTCTTTGTCAGCTATATATAGTTTTTTGTCAGCTGTATATATATATATATACAGTATATATGTATATATGCATTTTTTTTTGCAGATGTCCGTGATGCATGTCCTGGTGAGGAGACACCCCAGCAACACAGAGCCGATCAAGTCTAAAGAGGAGCTGGTGTTCCACTGTGGATTCCGGAGATTCAGGGCTTCTCCTATCTTCTCTCAGCACACCTCAGGTAGAGCGCGCCTTCATATGAAAGTAGAGATGCAGCGCCCCCATTTTCATTCACTGGAAATCCATTCTTCTATACTCAAAAAGCAGCTGTTGCCCTGTACTGCCACTGGCGAGCACTGAAGTGGCTCAGTGTAGCATTGGCCCGGGTCAAATGTTTTTTAAATTGTCAATATTTCACACTGCAAAGTCCTTAAGGTAAAATGAGGACATGTGCTGCATGCATACATCGCTTCAAGGGTCTGTGTTTTGGTTCAAGCAGTTTCTGGAGTCTCGACAAATATCACATATTTAACACTGAAATATCCCGGCTTTTTAACTTTAACTTCCAGATTGTCCCAGTTTTCATCACCACCAAACCATCAATGATAGTATCACACATGTTTTTCGTAATCAATATCTGGAAAGGAAAAATGGTTTGTAATAAACCCTATTTTCCTATGACTGAGACTATAATTCTAGAGGGTGCTATAGTAAATACCTTAGGAGAGCTGTGAGGAAGTAGATTGGTTCTTACCTTCGCAAAACGGATGTGGATGTGAAAATCTGAAACTGATGCAGCTTCTGGATGTGCTGTATCTCAGAGAAAGAATAATGGCTCTGCTCTTCTCCAGCTGACAAGCATAAGATGGAACGCTTCCTCAGCCCGGACGCCCCGTCTGTGGTTTCAGTGTACGCTCCCATCACCTTCTCCCCTGCGGGGGTCCTGCTTTTCAAACAAAGGAATGATGGTGAGAAAAAAAAAAGTCTACATTTAACATTTTCTAACTATACATTGATTTGTCAAATAATTTTAGCAGGTAATCTACCCAGGTTATTTCGTTTTTTGTCGTCCTGTCTTCCTAGGCATCCAGGACCTGGTGGCTACGGGCAGCCTCCTTAGCTGTGACCCTCAGCGAGTTGTGCTGAAGCGGATTGTCCTGAGCGGACACCCGTTCAAAATTAACCGGCGCTCTGCGGTGGCCCGTTACATGTTCTTTAACAGGGGTGAGAGCAGGTTCTCACACATGTTCTTACTGTTGCTAGAGAAATATGACATGATGCTTTACTCGTCTGCGGCTTTGATTCAGGGTCTGCTGTTCTTTTTCTTTCTCTCTGTGATAGATGATATCATGTGGTTCAAGCCAGTGGAGCTGCGAACAAAGTGGGGCCGGCGAGGCCACATCAAAGAGGCTTTAGGTGAGAACATTTTTAAAACAACTGCCTGTCAGCAGCTTTGGCCATGTCTACATGCTGTGATTTCTGACTGCTTGGTTTTATGTTTTTTCAGGAACACACGGTCACATGAAGTGTGTGTTTGATAATCAGCTACGCTCTCAAGACACTATCCTAATGAATTTGTACAAGAGAGTGTACCCTCGCTGGACATATGACCCCTATGTGCCCTTATCTTTACCCTGGGTAAAGAATGATGTCATTGTGGAGATGGATGAATTGGACCTGGACTGATGGCGCAACTCTGCAAGAAAAATACAGGACATGGATTAACACAAATACTTCTGTGTAATACTATAATCAATGATGGCAGCATATCATTATCACAATGTATAATAATTAAAACTATTTTGATCCAAAGTGATCACTGTTCAATCGTTCCCTCTTTACGTGATGCTGTTTTCGACCACTAGATGGCAGTAATGAATAAGAATTAGCCTCATTGTTAAGTTGGGCAACCTGGCCTTATTTGAAATAGTTTAAACATATGTTAGTAAGTAAATAAGTCATTTTCGGAGTCTGTGTATATGTGCAGTACTTTAAGATTCAACAAATATTGCTGGCTGTAACCACAACAACTGGCAAGTCAATAATAGTTTTTACATTAGTCATATGTCAAGTCCATTATGCTGGCGTCTCTTAAAAGTCACGATGTGGCTTAAAGCCTGCAGTTACATTATAAAGTACATATTAAGACAAAAGCATCATCTATAAGATAATGTTTGTGATATTAAATTACTTGAATCATGGGAAAAGAACTCCCAAGTTCTGCTTTTAAGCAAAAATTATTGTCCATAATCTCAATGAATGACTTGTGGCCTTTACGTTTTTGACAATTAGCAGCTGTCAAGTTCAATAATTTGCATAATCTTTTATCACAAACATGCCTCAGTGGACCTAACAAAAAGGATGCTGCCAAGACCTAATAAATCACTAGTCTCAAATGAACTTAATGCACAATGAAAGAACTCTACGTGTTTAAAAGTATTTAAGATCCATGGCACCACCAACGTTACATTAGTGTGACGGCAGGAGAGGGAAAAAATGCTTTAAAAGCAATAATTTTCCCTGTACCCTGTATTTACAAGTGGTCTACCTAAAACTGTATGATCATCTAAAAATAGAAGTACTGATATTACTTTGCCTCCTACTCACAGTATTCACCCCTACGCACGCACACGCGCGCACGCACACACTAACAGTTTCTCTCTCCGTGGTGGTCTTGCCCTGCTTGAAGCCTCCTTTTTAGCCCTCGTCAACACACGCACGCACACACACACTCACACACACAGGCCCAGATGGTAACCTCTACGTTGTTTTCAAACTGAGGTTGGAATGCCCTACAGTTCTGCATCCTTCGCTGCGCCATGCGCTCTCACTTAGGAAAACACTGACTTATGATTTGCAATCTTTATCATAATACTAAGCTCTTGCATGCTCGCAGCAACATGATTCATCTCAGGGGCTCTGCTGGGACTGCACCATAGAAGCATGCCAATATGTCTGGGAAACCAGAAGGTGAAGACTTCGGGATCCAGAGGAGAACATGATCCAAGAAACGCAAGGGAGCAAAAGTTCACTCGGTGCATTTTCATTTGATTACAATGGAAAAAGATAATGCAATTGAGAAAGATCAATTTCTTTAATGCCCATGGGGGGCAAGTTCGGGGCTCTGGACAGTTTAAGTGGTAACACTCAATTTATTTGAAACTTTACCTTTTTTTTTGATGCATTGTACATGTATTAAGGCAAGGGCACTGCGATATGTTCAACACATCTTGTTAAGGCTGAGGGGAGGGGTGTTGTGCATGCTTCACTGGCCAGCAGTTCACCGTAAGGGGAGGGGGAATTTAATACCCCCATGATGGAGAATGCTCTTAAGGTAACACGTGGACAAAAATTAAACAGACCTTAGATGCGTTCACTACATATTTGCCTGACTATCACCAACAAAACAAAAAACCAAAAAAACTGCAACGTGGTAAGGCCGAGAAGGGAAGTGTGTATTTGGCACAAGCCACTGTCAAAAGACATGAGCGCTGGTGACTTAGTGCTCTTTGGATCAGGAATGTCTTGTGGTTCCCAGTTCACTGCCACCACACTTAGCTGGCTCCCACTGAAGATATAATGGGTGAGAGATTTTTCCATTGGATGTGGATAAAGAAACGAAAGGAGAGAGAGAGAGAGGGAGAGAGAGAGCCAGAGAGAGAGAAAGAGAGAGAGAGGGGGGGGCAGTTGAGGAGTGAGAGATAAGGGAAGAGCCAGTTGATGTGATGTTCAGCATGAATAAAAACCAGAAGTGGTGGGGGGAAGCAGTCAAAGGAATTCAAATGGTGGGGGGGGGGTACATAGATTTTGGAAATTAAAATGAAGAAGTTAGTGAGAGTGAGGGAGAAAGAGAGAGAGAGAGAGAGAGTGAAATGGAGGAGTGTGAGAGTCTGAGGCAGTGTGGGCGAGGGAGGAGGAGACCGAGAGTGGCTGGCGTTTATGGATTGCAGATGTGGCGCTATGGGGTTTTGGCAGGGGCCATGCGCGCCTGAATCCTGCACCGGCTGGGTGGCACCGGGGTGAGAGGGAGGTCACTGCACCGCAGCACACAGCCCATAAAACACTGCGAGAAGTGGGGGGAAAGGAGAGAGAGAGAAGTGGGTCTCACTCACCCCCACACACACACACACGCACACACACACACACACACACACACACACACACACACACACACTCGCCCGGGCACTAGGGGTGAGAGGATCACACTTTAGGTTCAGGCTTGCGCAAGCGTACCCCCGAAACATCATGCATGTGTACCAACGCAATGCCAACAAAACCACAGGCTAACGCACAAACAAGCACACAATTTCGAGACGATGGACTTATTTCAAGGATGAGCCATCGCTCGACACCTTCCCCAGTCATGCAGGGTCACATTGTTCCACCTCAGATAAGGCTACTAACCAAACGTGCGCCAGCCATGAGTTTTCATCTCGAGTTCGGGTCTCCAAGTCATTCCACCACTTGCCTATGAATGTCGCAATTTCTCTGCCCATCTTCATTACTCCTCATTGGTAATTTAAGTTGCACATCTGTTGTTCATTTGCTTGATTGAGTTACGATTCAGAGAAAGAAAGGAAAGAAGGAAAGAAAAGAAGAGACTTTCCTGTTCTATAGGTGTCACATATTGGTGTATACTCATATGCTGGGTCAACATGAGATTGACTGTTTGCTCATGATTAATGCCTGTCCAAATAGCTATTGCTTTTTTCACTTGACTTAAAAATCAACATTTCCTTTCTGTGTGTGAGCCATTTTTTTGATTTTTTATTTCACGATAGCTTGATGGTGCAAAATGGGGCCAAGGTGGCAATAGTCGAAGATGGGGAGCGTGAATCACTACGTTCGTTTCAAATCACTGTCCGGGTACTTCGGGTGCGCTGAATAGAGATGCAGTAGATGAATAACAAGTCTGACAAAACAGCTCTCGTTGTGGAGAATCTGCAGCCAGCAAAATGTGAATGAGTTATTTCCATGCATCGATTTGCTGACACAAACTATGATGTAAAAAATGTATTCAGATGAATCAAAGTATGAATAAATGCAAAAGAGACTTATTTGAGAATATATTTGAAATCTCAGAAATGCCGTTATTTATGAAGCAAATTAAGCGAAGAAAACTGAGTGCCAATCTTGTGGCAACATGAAACTCATATGGCAGGCTAAGTATTGAATAGAAAAACTAACGTTTACAGGCTCACGTGTTTATGGAAGTGTGATGCTCTGTACCGCTTTGCCTGTGAAAACCTTGAAGGCACAACTCTCTCCAATATATGTAGACGCTGCCCGACAAAACGTTCACATTAGGGCAGCTCTGTTTTCCTCTTTCTTTTGTGATATCCTCCCTTTCCTCTCTTCACTCCCCCCCCATTTTTTCTGTTCTCCCCCTTAGCCTGGTCCTGACTGCCCGGTTCCTGGGGCCTGGCCAAGGCGTGTGTCCCAGGAGGAGTCAGAGAGGAGATGGAGAGAGGGGGCAGCAAGGGGGTGCAGAGGCCGACTCCAAAACCACATCTGCAGCGGCCTCGCCTCGCCTTTCCCCTCCTCTAGTGCCTTCCCTGCTTGCCTGGCACCCTCGCCGCCTCTGCCATTAATCACAAACGAAGGGTACACTGTGTGTTTGTGCGCGAAGAAGAGGGGGACGCTGACTGCCTGAGCGTTTACGAGTATCTCCCCGCGTGTGCCGATAGAGAGCTGGATGCGTCGGTACGCTATGGTATGGGGACTAGGATCTCACAACAAAGCTAGAGAGTTCACCCAGAGAACAAACGCGGGAGGGGTGGGAGGTTGACAGACACAAAGCCTGGCGCGCAGATTGGGACTGCCGGCGACTACAGCAAAGAGGTAAACAGATGAGCTGTAGAAGTTTTTTTTTCCAGACTCTTGAGGAGAGACCAAAAATAACTAGAGATGGCCCAGACCAAATTCCTCTGATTGAGATCCTTTGGACTTTTTTTTGGGGGGGGGGGGGGAAACGTTGCCTCCACAACACCTGCACTCAAATGTAAACTAGGCAAACAGTCCGTGAGCTGACATGTTACCAAGAGCACACCGAGGTGTGTGCTCCCTTTCTACTTTTCCTCCCAGAGTCTCTGATTATCCAGGTGGGAGTGAAATTTGACATGGAAACAAAAAAAAGAGGATAACATTTCCAACCTGCTCTGCTCTCACCCCCGAAGGGGCCTCCCAGAGTGCTTTTCTGCTGACATAACTACACAGAGACCTGGCAAGCCAACCTCCTCTCCCTGGCTCTACCATTCCCCCTCTCCCTGCTTCCTGCCCTGATGATGTCACACACCATATGGTTTTCAGCAGTATCAAGCCGGAAAAGAGATTTAGTCCGTGTAGAGGAGAAGGAGAGAAAAGGAGGAGGGCTGAAGTGGGGGCGCAGGTCGGTTACAGAAAACAAAAGGTTTTGCTCTTCCCCTTGTGTGCACTGTGATCGGAGGCTATAGGGGTGAGGAGGGGGTGAGGGGGCGAAAGGGGAATGGCTGCACTGTGTGAGGCTAATGAGCAGGGACCAGGGAGAGGGGACCAGGCATCGGACAGCCATGTGCTGCACAGACGCCCATTGGCCCAGGCCTATGCACAAGCACGCACACGCACACGCACACGCACACACACACACACACACCTACACACACGCACGCACGCACGCACGCACGCACGCACGCACGCACGCACCCACGCACGCACCCACGCACGCACACACACACGCACGCACGCACACACACACACACACACAGATATACACATTCAACCCCTCATTGATACTGTCGTGCGGGGGGGGCGGTTTACATGTGCATTGCTCGACTCTGATTGAAAAATGAGTTACACGCTCTCTATCTGAGACACGAAGTCGGTGCACATTGCAACAATTATCATGTTTTCATGTCAACAATGGCACATTCACAATGTACTGTATGTGAAAGTGGGCACTTGTAGTCATGATGGCACTGCAAACTGGGTACGGAGCCCCCCCCTCCGCCATCAAGACAGCCCACCCTTCCATACAAGAAACACCTCATGCATTCTTGCATGCTCCCTTGAAATTCAACCTACAAGCTGTTGCTTGGATTATGAAATCATGCAATGTTACTTATCACAATTATGCAAACGACGGACAACTCCACATACCAGTGACAAAAAAGGAGATTACCGACATTAACATTAGCGAAATGAGCCCAATGAATAAATGAGTGGGTGTATGCACCACAATGAAATGTGACACATTACACTGGCCCTTAAATCACTACACAGGCTTTGCGCATGTCAAAGCGCAGTTTAAGACCCCATTACCTTCCTATGAAACACTTAATGGTGTTGGTTCAAAATACACCACTGGTCTTTGTGTACACCTTGAAAAATGTTGGGTTTTGTGGGAATTTTAAAAACAAACATACAAACAGCATACATGGCATGACCATCAAACAAGCGTATAGCATACATCATTGGCCAGATTGCCGAAAAAAATCAAAGCAACTGTTTTCTAGCGCCACAGTTCATCAAACCAACTCAAATCAATAAAGTGCCTACGAAAATCTCATCACGACTCAATATTCTTATTTAATTTGCTTCTCACTATTACATTTTATATTTTGTTCTTGCAAATTCACATGACTAGTTAATGGATTGTGTCTGGAAATAACCTCGTATACCACCCATACGAAGGCAATTGAGCAAAAAATATTTTGGGAAATAAAACATGGTATATGACCAGCGCTCTCGAAACCAGAATCTGTTTCGCATTCATACGTTTCCATTTGTCAAAAAAAAAAAAAAATGATCTGGCTCTGATCATGGCATGATAATTGTCCATCACCAGCAGATGGGTGAACTAGAATAGCGACCAAACACACACAACAGCTCAGCTCGTTCAAATGACATGCTTTGCACGCCTATACTCTAAAGCTGTCGCAGAAACCGCTCATTACGATGAATTAAGACAGCTCTGTGTGTAAATGTTGCGCCTACCGTTCAATTTTTTCAGTGGTGAAGGGGAATCTGAGGGCTGGAGGGGTGTGTTTGTCTGGTATGGTGGGGCGGTCACAGCCGGCATCTGGAGATATCTGCGGCCATGTCCACTGAAAGAGAGGAAGAGAGAAAGGGATGATTGATGCAAATAAAAGAAAGACGAGAGAGAGAGAGAGAGAGAGAGAAAGCAAAAGGCTATGTGTGAGTAGATGAGGAAAGTGTGCGACATTGCACTCAGATGGGCCTGTACACGAGGTGTTAAGATTACCTTCAAGCTGTCCTGTCTATCGTCCAATCCTGCTCTGTGTCTCCGCTGGCAGCCTGAAACGGAGCAATAATAAGGTGATTGCAATATTCGTCACTCTAAACCCTAATCGAAACAAGGTGCTCCGGGCCTCGGAGACACACGGTGACCCTGCAACATATCTGCACGCAGATGTCTGAGAAAGAAAAAAAAAAAAACATGGCTTCGGTCATTCACAATATTCACCCCCATCATCATATTTCCACATCCACCGAGCTTTCTGCGAGATATATGTCGCATGTAAAAGCTGCGGCGCTCACAGTTGGAGGAATGGTGGGAAAGGTGTGTGATTTAAAGGGTGAAAGGCCCCGGGATTGAACTGCTCCGCTCTGCTGCCTTATCTCCAGCTCTGGTTCCTCACTGAGTGCCGGTCTTTGGGGAAGTAGCTTTGGCATGGGATCCCTAGCTGGGCTGTAGTACGAGGCTCGGCTCACACTGCTTTTAATTGAATCGTTGCTTACAACCTGCAATTTGGAGGCTTTTCCTTTCATTCAGTTCATTAAAAGTTCAGTGTTGCAGGTTTTCACCGTGCTCCAGATTACGGTATGCGAAAATTGTGTTTTGACAGGCTGAAGTTGAATGTCCACCGCAGGCCTCCTGAGGCTGATTGATTGGTGAGATAAGGTCTGTCTGGGAAGACAACAGCTGTGCGGAGAGGCACACAAAGAAACTTTAGTAATAGTGAGGGACTTTCCTTCTTTCAGATAAAATGCTACACGCCAGTGTTAACATTAAAAAACAACAACTATCAATTAGCTTTCAACTCTATCTGTCCTGGCTGTGCGCCTGTGTACACGGTGTCACAACATTTGCT
The DNA here is from genome assembly GCA_016785305.1 of Colistium nudipinnis. Taxonomy (NCBI): domain Eukaryota; kingdom Metazoa; phylum Chordata; class Actinopteri; order Pleuronectiformes; family Rhombosoleidae; genus Colistium; species Colistium nudipinnis. Next base: position 207,400 of record JAFBJU010001075.1, read on the forward strand.
AATTATTGGTTATGATGCTTTCGTAAACTTTTCCTTAACTCTTGGCTTTGACTCCGGTCTCCTACTGGGTCAGAACGTCTTTTTACATAGTTTTACATGGTAAAAAAAGACAATTATTTGGTAAATTAAAGTCACTAAACGCTACATGCATGATGCTGCGATAAAAAACCTCGCAGGTTTCTTGGATTTGTTGAACTTTATCAGCATCCCAATAAAAAGGATTCTATAATGGACACTTTGTCCATTTGTCACTATACTTTGTTATATTGAATAACAAAAATGGGCAGTACATAACTATTGGAAAACAAAGAAATACATAAATAGAGCTAACGATCAAATACTGTCAGTACAATAGTACCAGAATTCGATTTTGACGACCAAACCCGGGCCACCAACCACAGGTGCAATATTTTTCAGAGTGTCGAAATAGAAAATAGAAAGAAATCAAACAAAGTTAAGGACATAACCTACCTGACAGGCAGCCTCTGACATCACTGTTCGTTTCCCATGGTGGAAAAAACTATTTTGGACCATGAATTGAAACGCGCGGCCACATCCTTGATAGGACATATCCATTCCCCCGCACTGCTCTGCCTACATCTATCTGTGAGGTTATCATCAGTTCATCAGGAGAACATGGAAGTGTGGGACAATACCTTCCTCCTCTCCACCGGGCTCTCGGATCACTCCGTTGAAGCGGCAGCACCTTCAGCTTGGACGGCGTTGAGAGGAAAAGGGGCCTGCATGCTACGCGAGATTGTCATCTGCTGTTGTGATCAAAACAAACATGAATAGGCTTCAGTCTGGTTAGTGTTTCATGAATCACATCGGCTGCCTGTTAATGACCTGGGTGATGATAAAATAATTACTTTCATCTATTTTAATCTGTGGTATTTCGAAATACCCCTGGGCGGCTTTAAAAAAAAATCTCATATAATCTATCCAAATCAAGGACCCCTGGTGACTACGGTGCACACACAGAATAAAAATTTGATTTTACAGAAAAACTGAAACCAATTAGCAGCAGTGTACATACTCAAAATTTTTTCCAGAGACGCTTTCCCAATTATTTTAACCATAAGTGGCAGTTACAAACACAAATCATCTTTTCTTCCTAAAGGCTGGACTGCAGCGACTACAGACATCCTTTTTTGTTAAGCTACAAAGTTGCTGGAGTTGCTCAGTGGTTAACAGGGCTATGTACTTTGTGCACATTTAGCTACATTAACTCAAGTACAAGTAGTATACTTGAATACATTTTTTTTTAATGAAACGCTATTTTATATTACTTCTTAGGAACATCTTTGAGGAAATTATTGTTATTTTGTTTATATATAATTAACATTTCACACACACAATTAATAAATCAAGGTTTGATCCAAGACGAAAGCGATGGTTAAAATGCCAAAAGTATAAACATTAATAATAATAATTTTACCTTCGATGCATTTTGTTGGTTTTTAACTGTTTTGTGAATTGTAACTTTAACTGAAGTTAAAGAAAAGGTTTGAATACAGAATGCGTCTTCCATCACGGCGCATTTCTCGAGAATATAAAGGGTCACTAAAGGTTAATACACTTACACTCGTTTTTACTTCCGCTTTAAATGTCAAAGAGCTGACCCTCAGAAACAAGTCGATCTATCGCCGAGGGTTTTCATGGTGTTTTCGACTAAGAGAGGGCAAGACTCGCCCCTCTCGTCCCCGCAGTGACCGGCCGCCGGTGGGTGGCGCTGTGCGCGTAAAGTCTCCTCCGGCAGGTACTCGGTACTACCGGAGCCCAACACAGTCTGAAGTGTCAGATAGTGCAGTTAACACGTGAGAAACCCGCTGTATGGAAGAAGTGGGGAAAAGAGTGGAGACGGGGACGCGGCTGCAAATAAATTACAAAATAGGCGGAAGAAAGGTGTTGCGGAGGAGCCGGACTCGGGAGGATCCAGCGGAGATCTCCGCGAGGGAACGCCGACAAGGAGAGCGGACCAGCGGCCACAGCACCAGACATGAGTCCGAGGTAAGGCTGTGACAGGGCGGGGAGGCAGGGATGTGTGATGGTGCACCGGGTCACAATGAGCGGCGCTCAGTGGACCGCTGACTACTCCAAGTTGATCCAACTGTAATGGGCATGTTTCCTATGTGTTTGACTCCTGAGCCCCGACTCCTGGTGTAGCCTGAAGTGACTATGAATGAGCATCTGGACCACGCTTTCATTTCCGGCCCAAAGCTTATCTGATGTACAGAACCTTCGGCTTTATTAGACATATTTTGTTCTAACTTTATTAGCCCCGATATGTGCGTATTTAGGTCAGCCTAATCCAACCATTACAAGCTGTTGTGACGTATAGAAAGCAGCAAGTATACCATTTACATAAAAGCTACTTTAAATATTGAATATCATTTTAAATGTTTGAATATGATGAATCCTTAGCTCAATAGCAGAAAATATGCAACATTGGCAAGCATTTCTTTAAAGGACATCAAAGTGGCCTTTCAGCGAGCTCTGTGCTGTGGCACACAGCTGCCTTCTTTTAAAGCAAAACAATATTCGGAAACCAATCCTGTGTGGGACCAAAACAAAAATGCCTAAAATTGTGTTTAAGTAGGCAGGCACATTATTTAAATGTTAGCCAGAAAAGGCCTACATGTCGTGGTGTGACCAGTTTTCAGCGGATACCTTCACTCATGGAGAACTCGGAAGAGATGTGAACAGGGGAAATGAAAGACACCTTTCACTTTGATCTAGCATATTAGACTAGCCTAGTTAATTAAAAATAAAAATGTTTCAAATTAAATTGATGAAACAATTACCATAGGCTTCCATCAGTTGTTCTGTTTACTTGTTATGATTCGCCCCATAATAGTTTTAATAGTTAATGAATGTGATATAATATCGTTCTCAATATGAAAGTGGTGTTTATTTTTGGGTGGGGGGGGGGGGGTCCTAAGGCGTTGATGCTCCTTGGCATGAAAACCTTTCACAGCTTTTGATGTAACCAGTTATTTCCATCACCAAACGGTTTCAACGGCCTTGCTGATCATAAATATGGAACATTAACACGAATGTATACAATAGCTGTCTGTCTCTTTAAGACGATGTGTCGAGAGGTTCAAGTCGGGGTCACTTGAAGTTCCTGCCCTCGATTTTACCTTTTAGTTTTATTATAGACTGACATCACACGGGGCGCTAAAACACTTAAGGCGCATAGAGGCTCCATTATCATCCCGGTGCGCGTTATTGCTCCGACTCAAAAATAGCGAAGGAAATTACTACAAAAAAAAAAAAAAAAAAAAAAAACAGGAGGAAACTGATGCTGGTCTAAGCACGTATATTTTTATAGGAGGGGATGCGAGAGAGAGAGAGCGGGCGAGAGAGAGGACAGGAGAGGAGGGGCAGAGAGACAGAGGGAGAGGGAGGGAAGTGGGTGGGAGGACGGACCTAAGGAGCGACAAGAAATTCATATCAATTAATAATCATAAAAAAAGAGCTGGCAGACGCACTCGGAAAACTGGCATGGTTTGTTGGAGGCTGGCAGTTCAAAGCTGAAACGTCAGATATGACTCCTAGAGACTGCTGAGATGATCATTAAGGGAGACTTAGATCGGATGGCAGAAGACATCGGGCATGCAGGTAAGAGCTGCTGCTGCTGCTGCTGCACACGGGCACCCACATCACAGCTTTAGGCTTTTATTCAGTCATGCAGTGTGTGTGTGCCGTCAGGAAGATAATAATAAAAAAAATGAATCGTTATTTTTATATATATATGTATATATATGTATATGTATGTATATGTATGTATATGTATGTATATGTATGTATATGTATGTATATGTATGTATATTAGGTCAATATAATATATAAGGTAAATTAGCATGGACGTGCAGGACACTAGAGGAAGATGGAGTCAAAGGGAAACGAGCAAACTGAGTTTTGGTGAGATGGAACCACTGGCAAGGTAGCAAGCACTGCAGATGGCAAAGTATGGTCGAATTTTAACATTCAGAACCATTTCCTTTTTATTTATTCTTGTCTAATTTTGATGGTGACCAGGGAGGTTTCGCTTTTTTTTTCTTTTCTTCTTTCAGCATTAAATTCGAGTCAGCTGAAAACCCCCGGCCTTTCCTCCCCACCCCTCAAATAATTAATTATACATAGACGCGTCAGTTAATTTCTAAAACTCTTCGGGGGTCAGCCCGTGTAGATTAAACGTGGCTTCAATGAGAAAAATCAGCAAAATTAGACAGTGTGCATAACAAGACAAGTCTTGTTTCACGCTACGAAATCTGATTCTGACTTGGTTCTTCTAAACGTCTGACCTTCGATTAGATTTTTTTTTTTTTTCCAAATGTTATTTTGTAAACTCGTGTAGAAGCCAAAGGGAACTCTGACTACTGTCAACGCGGATCCTCGCCGTATTTAATAATCCTGTAATACATTTAAAAAGGAAGTTACAGAAAAATCATAAAGTCCCTCAGGGATATTGTAAAATCGGTTGTGTGTCCAAAAGTTGTGTGCAATAACGCCACCTTCGAGTCCAGGCGTGCACAGGCACGCTAAACAATATTATTTATTTTACTGCTATCATTACAATTATTAGAGAATTCATTTCTGCTTTCCTTCAGGCTTATTGAAGACGATTTTTTGTTATGTAGCTGAATGACAGGGTAGCGTGTGAGAGCTGCTGACAGGTCTGAAGACGGAGAGAGCTGGTATAAGAAACAGCTGTGAGCACGGTGCGTCTCTGGGCGTGATTTAGCGCCCAGGCACGGCGGAGACGACGGAGGCAAAGGATGCACTTTACTCTCGCTACAGTATGTGGAGGCGCAAAGTGAAAGGCGCTAGAAGCAGAGGAGACCGCGGCGACACGCAAGGTCAGCAGGCTGCTCGGTGTTTGGCGAAACGCGTCCTGAAGGGCGCAGATATGGCACAAGAGTCCTCAATTTCAAAATAGCACCGAAATAACCCAAAGGCAAAGGCAAATGGACTTTTTATAGAGTGCAATTTTAGTTTTAGTTTTATTTTTAAGAATCGTGCCGCTTAGTTGCAGGAATTAAATCGCGCAAATTAAATGGATTAACATTGGAATGCACAGTTTTAAAGTCTAAAAAAAAGAAGCCTGTCCATTCGCTCTGCTAAGACACTAAATACAAATGTTGAGTTATGTACCGTCACATAAAAGTGAATTTACACGTGCTGCCATCAAGATTAGGCTGTTTTGTGGGTCTATATCAACGCGGATTTTTTTTTAAATAAATGTTTTAGATACGCGATTACAGGAGTCAACAGGAAACTGATGCTTAATCTCCACGATGTTTGCTGATCTGACCAAAATTGAACTTAATTTCACTTATTCGTGTGTGCAACTGCTCCATCTGCGCCTCAGTCTGTGCTTACATGTAAAGCTCACTTTATGATATTTCATGCATGTAAAACCTCTCATTGCGGGGTGTTCGACTCTAGTGACTCACAGAAATAACAAAAAATAAATTAGTTGGATTGGAGCAATATAAGACCACAGTAAAATATCTCCTCGCAGGTTTACATTAGACTTTGTGCTGCTAAGTTGTCACATAAATTGACTGTATGAACATGGTCAAATGGGCTCTAAAATAAACAAGGCTACATGGGAAGAACATTGAAATGAGAGAAAAAAAATAAAGTCAGGACAAGATACCTTAAGCAGATGTCCGGAGTGTTTATGTGACCGAGGCTGAAAGTAGAGGTTGGAAGTTCAGTCTCTTGCTTCATCCTGAAGGGACAAAACAGAAGAAAAAGAAAAAAAAAAACGCAGGGACAATGCATTAGCAAATAATTCAGATAAGTGCTATGGCATGGCTGTGAACAACTATCACCATCTTTTAAGTTTCCTCAGCTTGTTGACGGGCCATTAAAAAGAAGGCTGTCAGATAAAAACAGCCCGGCATCACAGAGGGACTCGATTAACCTCCTCTCAGGCGAACTTGCACTGTATGTGCAACTGAGGAAAATATTTAATTTAACACAACAAACCAAAAACACAAGATCAAGTGGAGGCTTTCGACGTGAATATTATAGGTAGCAGGCCCGGTTTAGGATGTGTAAATATCACTGCAATCATGGCTGGCTTCCTAACAGGATGCAGCGAGCTTTTACACATGCCCTCCAGAAGAAGATTTTAAAAACATGTTTTAATGCGGTTGTGCGCTTTTTGTCATTAAACAGTGAGGTCAGCTGATTTAAAAGGAGAGTTCCCGAGGCTCTTTGGAAAGAATCGTTCTGATCACAGCAAGAGAAAAGAGATCTAAAAGGGAGTAACTGTGATGATGGGAGAACCCACAGCCACCTTCTCAGTTGTGACCACAAGACTTTACCAAAAACAGTTTGCTGTATGCGTAGCAGATTGTAGGTTCACAGAATTGTTGCTTTTTGTGTAACACCTTTTTTGTTTCTGGTGCAAGAATATATTAAAGGTAGATAGAAATTATCCACTTACTAATGAAGATTTAATTTTCTGTTGCGCTCTGTCGTGCCACATTTTTTCTATATGATGCTGTGAAGCCAAAAGAGACAAGAAGGTGCACTGATTGTGTTTGTGGGTACACAATGTGCCACTCAGCACTCGGTAACGAGAAGCTGAACGTGCATTACTGCTATGGAGAATGAATCGCCCTTTGCCCATATCACACACATTTCTAAACAATGTTTGATCTGACCGACGTTGAAATGTGTTGTTAAGTATGACGGTTGAGTAATCAGAGTCAGACAGATACCAGAAGTGGAAACAATTTAGTTTAGATGACACCCGGGGACATAATGGATTGTCAACCCAGCGTTAACCTGCCATACTTTTTTCTCTTTAATTATTTAAAAAGTGGTAAAAAGCAAATCAGTCACAAGTGCAAAATCATAATCAAAAATTGTATTATTGGAAAAATTGCTCAAATATTTTCTTTTCTATTGATACTGGTCTCCCATTCACACATTACTTCAGCAGGGTAAATGATGGTGCCTGTTGCTGAACATGCGTTTAAAAAAAATACAGTGCTAAAATTGGAGTGACCTTGACTTTTGTAATGCATCGCTTAAACAGTCGGGCTTTGATAGAGAAAAATAGAATAGTTCAGCATGCACCATCCTGAAATCCTGAGTAATTTTTTTTTTTCTTCTATTCGTACTACCCTATTCCTGCGTAATTTGAATGAAATAAACAAGAAGTGAATGAGCTGGTGTCAGGAAGACCGTGATCAGACAGACGACATGCTATTTGTTTAGTTGCTTGTTTCCCATCAGTGAGAGTAACCCCTTAGGGACAGTTTAAGATGTCTAATCTCCTAAGTAAACTATCCTCAGATGCCACTGATTGAACAATACATGGTGGCTGACGCACGCAGCTGATGTAGTTTATTTTAAGCCAGATAGAACAATTAGTGTTGATATGCAAGTGTGTGCGTGCGTGGGCGTGTGCGTGTGTGAACTCGAGATTACTCCCTGGAGCTCATCTCAATGTAAATTATTGAATCCTCTCCTGTTGATTTACATCCAGCATGCTCAGCGTTCCTTATATGACTGCACTGAACGCGGAGCTGAAAGGCCGGCCTTTTTTTGGATGTGTCCTACATTCACAGGTTTATACCTGCTGTTCATCATAATTGTGAAACATTCATCGCTTGCTTGGTCTGCATATCATTTCTGGAATACTTCATCAGGAAGCCAAGAGTTACAAAATGTATATCTGCGGCTCTCTAACTTGACTACTCTATCTTTTTTTTTTTCGCTGTAGAGGAAGTGAATGAGTAGACTTGAATTTTTGATAATGAGAAAAACCACTGCACCCACCTGTAGCAAAAGTTCAGTTTCACGGAGTGGCCTTCATTTGCACTTCCCGCACATTGGTTCTGCTCTCTGCACAGGCTCCACTAAGTTGAATCTGAGAAGTCAATAGTTCAACATTAGACTAATTATAAATCAGTAAGTAAACAAGACATCACCAACAATGAACACTGAACTTATGAATCTGCACCATAATGCAGTTACTGTAAATTGAGTGTTTTTTTAATTTATTAATTCACCATTAACTGTATCCTCATGCAATCCTCTCTTTTTTCATCATTATCTGTCTCTCTGTTTTACACCTGCACATTTATTTAATGTCTGTAACTTGTGGCTGGCAATCAAATCTGTTGACCCTTAAACCTCTTCATGTACTTGGACATGACATTGACATTTGCAGATTGGTGTGTGAACCATAACCTGTCACAGATTCCTTTTCATAAACGACATCATTCATTAATAACCGTGGCATAGACACATTGATTGTTCTGTTGTGGCTTGCAACTCTGACGGCTGCATGATGTTTTACAGATATCTCTTGTTGCAGGTGGCGGACTGAAGACGATGCTGGATGCCATGGAAGTTCCAAGTCATGCTAGGGATCTCCTCCTGCAGCTCAACAGCCAGCGCACCAAGGGCTTCCTGTGTGATGTCATCATCGTGGTGCAGAACGCCCTTTTCAGAGCACACAAGAACATTCTGGCTGCCAGCAGCCTCTACTTGAAATCGTTGGTGGTCCACGACAATCTCATCAACCTCGACCACGAAATGGTGAGTCCAGGGGTGTTCAGGGTCATTCTGGACTACATCTACACAGGCCGCCTTACCGATGGAGACCCCGCCTCTCCCACTGAACCAAATCTGGGGGCTGTCCTGGCAGCGGCCAGCTACCTTCAGCTGCTTGACCTAGTGGCCTTGTGCAAAAAGAAGCTGAAAAGACACAGCAAGTACCCGCCCCGCCCCGGCCCTGCGTTTCTGCCCTACCCGAAGATGGGACCCAACAGTATGGGGTTAGGGGGTGGGGGCAGGTATAGGGTTTCAACTCCTGTCATTCAACCCTGCCCTCCAGGAGGCATTTTGAATAGCCATGCACCCCGGGCACCACCACTAGAGGAGCTGGTTCCACATCGACTAGCCATCCACGCCGGGGAGCTGTACGCTCCCACCTCCAACCAGGGCTCTCAGGTGTTCCCATCCCTGCAGCCGGCTCTGACCTCCCAGCTGGCACGTTCAGCCCATGCTGAGAGGAACTGCTCCCCCAACTATGGCCTTGATCTCTCAAAGAAAAGCCCCAACTCCCAGTCCCAGCACACACCTCACTCTCATCTGGCAAATGCTCACAATGAAGAGGAGCGGGACGGGACTCTGAGCGGCCGCACTAGTCCCATGCAGGGGACGAACGGCAGGGCCTTCCCATTGGAAAAAATGGAGTCAAGCGACCAGACCGGCTGCCTCACTCCGCCGCCTTTTTCCCACCTGAACCAGCCTCTTGGCCCACACCACCACCACCTGCAGCGCTCAGGCTCCCAGGGCACAGACCGCTACCCCTGCCCCAGCCCCGACACCCCCACGGAAGGCCTGGACGCAGGCAGAGAGATGGGCAACATCTACCGCTGGGTGAAACACGAGCCACTGTCATACACTGCCGAGGACGAAGACGAGGACGAGGATGAGGAGGACGGGGGCGAAAACGGAGAACGGCATCACAACCATCACAAGGTCGGGGAGGAGAGCGAAGGAGGAGACGACAAAAGTGGCTCGGGCACAGAGGAGACGGGTAGCAGTGAAGGCCGCCCCTCCCCTCCTGGAGCCATGGGGAGGTTCCACATGCCATACGAGCCGGAGAGCTTCGGGGACAATCTGTACGTCTGCATCCCCTGTGACAAGGGTTTCCCGAGCTCAGAGCAGCTCAACGCACACGTAGAGACACACACGGAAGAGGAGCTGTACGGCAACTCTGGTGGAGAGATGGGAAACAGCAATAACAGCGGCACCAAAAACATTAGCGGCAACACCAATGGCTACGGGAGCCTCAACAGCAGCAACAGCATGAACAATCTGTCCCACCTGGAGAGCAAGTCGAGACAGGGCCTGGGGGGCATCGGGGAAATGATCCGACCTTACCGCTGTTCCAGCTGCGAAAAGTCCTACAAGGATCCCGCCACTCTGCGGCAGCACGAGAAGACCCACTGGCTCACACGGCCGTACCCCTGCAGCATCTGCGGCAAGAAGTTCACGCAGCGCGGCACGATGACGCGCCACATGCGCAGCCACCTGGGCCTCAAACCTTTCGCCTGCGACTCCTGCGGCATGCGCTTCACCCGCCAGTATCGCCTCACGGAGCACATGCGCATTCACTCCGGGGAGAAACCCTATGAGTGTCAGGTGTGCGGGGGGAAGTTTGCCCAGCAGCGCAACCTCATCAGCCACATGAAGATGCACAGCAGCGGTGGTACTGCGGGGGGCCTGGGCGTTGATGGGAAACTGAAGCTGGACTTTGCGGAGGGCATCTTTCCCCTGAGTAAATACACAGCCGAGCATCTGGGGCTGAAGCAGGAGAAAGCCAACGAGCTCCTCATCCAGGCCCAGCAGCAACTGGTAGCCGACGCCAAGGCCCTGGAGAGCCTCTACCCGCTGTCTAAACTGGCCTCCGAGCACTTGGGCCTCTCCCATGACAAGATGGATGTGTTGGGGCAACCCCTGCCCCCGCCCCCGCAGGCCCTGTCCGAAGCCCGTTCCATTGACCGCTACTCACCCAGCTAAGACATGTGACCTCTATAAATGCCAGTCACCAATAGGTCTGTGTGCACACTCAACTTTGCAGTATTCTAAAGCCATTCACCTCAACTCAGTACCCTCCTCTGCACCTCAGACCTAGGCCAAAAGAAATGTGGTCTGCTAATGCACACCAAAAAAATATGTAGACTGTAAGTGCCTTTCTATGCATCTAATGTATCTTAATGTCCTTCGTAAGCAGGGGCTGTGTCAACTCATGACCAAGGAACACTCACTCAAAGAAGTACAGTATTTATGTACAGTATATGCAAACAAACATTTTATTTTTTATTTTATTTCAGCCATTGAGCCAAAGTGACAAATTGAAAACCAAAAGGAAATTGTCCTATTTATTTTTGTATCACGGTGAAATCCAAAGAGAAACTGTTGGACTTGTTGCAATCAGACCCTAAACCTGTGTACTATTTAGAATCACCTGTGTTCAGGAAATGAAAAAGCACATACGAACAAGATTCAGGGTTTGGGTCCAGACCCGAGCGGAACTTTTTATCAAATTATTGATCCAGCTTTTCTGGACTTTAAAGCAATGGAAGGATTTATATATATATATATATATTTTACCTTTCTGTTTTTGGGGTACTGGACTCAGCTTCTCCCCATCATGTTCTTGCTTCCCAAATCACAAGGAAGTCATTAAACAATAAGAGCAATTGCTTCAGCATTTCGTTGAAGTCTCCTCTGCTTTATTTTCTCCACATTCGGAAACACATATTTGTGTAGGAAAAGGCTCACACAAATGTGACAATAATAGTAGCTTAATCAGCATTACACCCCCGCTCTTGAGCAAAAACGTCGCATTTTGACTAACTCCCCTCAGCTTTCAGTTGTTATTGAGATGCACGGCCCTCTGATCTCATAACTGGGAAATGACATACCCAACTGATGACACACTAATCCCTCGCTTACGATGAGTGTAGCTCCATCTCATTGGTTTCGACGACGCATGGGTGTTGCCTCCCAAAAATGGTATAATATTTACAATTTCTGATGTAGCCGGGGCAAGGATCTGGTCAGAGTTAATGACACAGAAATCTGTCATTCGGTGTCAACAGCAATTACTTTATTCGCAGCAGTCTGATGAGTCATGGTGGAGCGGCGGTTGTCAAACGTTGGCTCGGACGCCGCTCTGACCTCTCGTTTGACCTCCCTCCCCTGTAGGCTTTTGTCAGGGAGCCCTGCTACTGTTGAGGGGCCAACGCGAATGTTGCACTCAGCCCTTTGCCTTAAAAGTGCTTCACACACGCTCGCCTCCTTACGCACGCACAGCGAGCTGCTAATCTGTCAGTCGTGAAAATAAGAAGGGGTTTGTGTGTCCTGCCTGGAAGCCCGTCGAGTGAACAGCACACCCCAGCTGCCGTCGCTCGGTAATCCCTGTGAAATCTCACTTTCTTCTGAACAATTCACACTGCCTGCCAGCGCGATGTCCCATTTCACGCCTGCCATCTTACCCTTCCTGATCCACTTATTAACATCGTATCCCCAGCTTAGCAAATGTCTCCCAACCTCGCCCCCACCCCCCGCCGGTATCAAACGTGGCAACAAAGAAGGACATATTTCTGTGTTCGGCTGACCAGCAGTTCCTTCAGCTTGAAAACAAAAGAGCACTTAAAGGTTGTGGGTTGAAGGCACATTCTGGTCTTTGAATGTTCATTCCAAATAACATGCGGCCCTCTTCTCTCTTTTTTTTTTCCTCCACTTTTACTGGTCCTGGATTCAGAGTAGAAATGTCTGACCACTATAGTGCCAATGCCAACCTCAGTGGATGAATGTGAAGACTAAAGCCATAAATACACTGTGATAGACGTAGTGAATCTTACAGGCTTAAAAACACATAAACAATGTGCCTGAATTTTGGGATTGTTTTTTGTAAATGTATCAGTAATTTAAGGGCTTCTATTCTGTAGCATATTATCATATCAAACATGTTCTTTCGTGTCACTTACTTTTCTTTTTCTTTTCTTTTTTTTTTTTTTTTTTTTTTTTATTGAACCGAAAGCGGCGCATGTGAAACTGGTGCTTACCTCAGGACTGAACCCAGCATGGGGGTGCTAAGCTTTAGTTAGACCCTCAAATAACACATGTACACAGACACACTCGCAAACACACACACACACACACCCCCACACACCCCCACACGCCCCCACCCCCCCCCCCCCCCCCCACACACACACACACACACACACCGACACACACACACACACACACACACACACACACACACACACACACTTTTTTTTCTTTTTAACAGGGCAGGGGTCCTGTTTTAAACCTGTGGTTATTTCTGTGTTTATACATTTCTTGTTACAGTTTTACGGTGGAGAGATAACGTGTGATAATAACTCTTGTTTTTACTTGTTTTACTATGCGGTATACATTTTTCTATTGTGTTGTCCTCAAAGAGGCTTTGTGTCGGTCTGACCAACTCCATTGTTATAACATAAGGCAAAGTCATTTTGGTAGTATCATAACTGTCTGTTTGTGAACCACATTTTAGTGAGCATGATAGCATTGATTATTATTTCGACCACACACATTGTAAAGTCTAAGGGACGAAGAGATGTGAAGGCAAGCAGTAGATTTTATGGGGGAAGTATGAATTACTAACCTCGTGTTGTTTGACCTCCTAACTCCCGAGGTCGGTGAACTTCTGATGGGAGGCAGTCTGAGGCCAAACTTGCACATAAACACACAGGAAGCCTGCTTGTTTTCGTTGATGCTTCGACTCTGTTGTAAAGCTCTGTAACAACAACACAAAAAAAAGAGACCGAATGGCTTAATCAAACATTATTAACAGTAGGGAAACAAAAACATGTGAATACGTGTTAAAAACGTAGGAACCGGAGGATGTCAGTCGTGAGAATTCTCAGTCCCCTCTCTCCCTTTCATTCACCAGTTTAAATGAAAATCTCTCCTGTCCTTTCCTTGCATTACACCCTTAAAATAACAAGATTTGTTTCCACTGTCACTTCAAATCTGTGCAGGGAGGGAAGCGCCAGATAATGCCCGAACGTTTCTGTCGGATGTGCACTCTCTGTAATTCGTTAAATTGTATTAATGCGTATGACAGCGGGACGGGGGAAAGGTTGTTTATTCACACAAAGGGGGAAGCATTTTCTTGTCTGTTTGTGTGTCCTTATGCCATACGCGCGTATAAGGAGCCGTTAATCCATGTCCTGGGAATAGGGTCGGTGTGAAGGAGAGGAGCTGAGGAGCAGGAAGTGAACTTTTGGCTGGTGCGTTGTGTTGAGCAGGATGTGCTGTGTGTTTCTGCTCAGTGGCAGATAGAGAGACGGAGAACGGGGAGGGAGAGGAGCAGGGCGAGCGCAGCGGGGTGGACACGAGCCATTGTCTGAGTATGAAAGCCTGTTCATACTTCTAAAACTCTCCATTCAGAAAACAAGTAGACTGTATCTTCTCTTTTCCTTCCCCTTTCTGCTCTTTGGGAATACACCTCTGCTCAGTATCAGGATGATACGACATTTTGGCCTTTCAAGGGCTCCACAGTGAGGAAGCCATTCAGACACCATTTTGTTACAGTCTGAGGATGTTGTTGATTAAGTTTTGGCATCTTTTGGGTCAAAGGAATGGCTTGCAGTGCTCTCCCCATATCATTGACCATATATCGTCAAAAAACGGGGCAGTAATGATCACTATGAAGGGCACGGAAACTTTAATGTAAGTCATAATTTAAAGAAAAGGCTGTAATTTTGTTTCTCTGTGGTTAATTCACTTAGCCTAATCATAAAAGTCCTGTTTTAATTGACTGGCGTAACCGCTGACTCCGTGAGGGTTTGCTTCTTAGTCATTAAAACGGTTAATTACACCAGATCACATAAAAAAATATTGAATGAATACAAATATAAACGACTGCAGCGAGAAAAGCCACAAACTACTACAGAAACTATGAGAAGTATATTTATTTATTTATTTTTTAGGCCATTCAATTCTATTTTAATGCAATGACAGCTATAACAGGCCCACAACCTTTCTAACACTAACGCATAGAATAAAAAGAGTCTGAATAAGTTCCAGTGGGCCCATGCAAACTAAAGAAAAGGATTTGGTTTTAAACACAAACACACACACCCACACAGAAAAAAAAAATCAAAGAATGCCTCCAAGATTCTTTTTTACCAGGGGCAGCAGACAGAGGTCACCTTTGTGACTACGACAACAGTTTCCATGAGTTGCATTGTGGAGCTAAGACCAACTTTGCCTTGGTATGAAAGACATCATTTGTGTGTTAAATCACAAGATCCCGGCACAGACATGCCACTATTGTCCAATATAATATTTCTCTTTTTATGAGAACTCATTGTTAAATGTGAGTCAGAGCCCGATAATGTCAATAACCAAACCACATTTTGGGGTTTGAAACAATTGACAAAGAGGTCACAAATTCAGGTTGGAGTGTGTGTGTTTTTTTTTGTCAGTGTGTGTGTGTGTGTGTGTGTGTGTGCGTGTGTGCGGGTTTTCAGACGTGTCCACATAGTGCACCTGTCCATCTACATGTCTGGACGCCTTTCCCACAGTGTAACAGGGTGAAGTTCAAGGGGAGAGATTTGACACTTTCAAGAGTCTTTATTACAAGCAGCTGCTTTAGATTTATTTCCCTCAACTGCACTTTTCTGGAAAAATCATTGTATTGTGATTTTTTTTATTGCTGTTATGATCCCCTAGAAGTCCCACAATTGCCTTCCCTCTGGCACTCGGCTTCCTCTGCTTCCCTCCTCTTCCTCCCTCCAGTGCATAGCTTGGCCACGCTCGTTCACCGCCCTTGTTACCTCAAAGCCCAGCTTTCCTCCTCACCTCTCTCTGTCCCCTCTCTCTTCTTACACTCGGCTCTAACCGCTGACCCACAGCGCCCGCTGCCTCCCTCTGCCTCCCCCCTCTCCCGTGATCCACTTACTTCCAGCTGTTTTTCATGCTGAAGAAGACAGTTGTCTAAATGTTTATGCGGAGAGCTACTTTCTTTTTCTTTGAGCCCTGATCAATTTCCCAAATGAACTTTGTGGCATGTGTTAAAATACAGCAGATGATGAGCCAAATATAAATGTCTGACATGGTTATTGTATTCGGATCCCTGAGCCAGAAAAACGGCTTACAAAGGGGAGATTAGAGAAAGCATATCATTGTAGGGGAAATGCAGAATAATGTGAGGGGAAATGTTCAGGGGGAAAATATGCTCCGAAAGATGCCAGCAAAGTAAACATGTATGAAATTGCACAATTGAGCCGGGCCTCGGCTGCGCCAGCCAAGTCATGCGCTGAGATGGAGGGAACAAGTAAAGGAGACGGGTTGAGAGAAAAAGAGAAAGAAACGGAGAGAAAAATAGCCTGTGCTTGATGGCCGTAATCTTCAGTAAACAACAAAAGGAAAACTAGTTGCTTTATGTGTCTGTTCAGCCCCCCCCACCTATAATTAGAGCTTATTCTATTTAATTTCCCTTTAAGGAAATTGTCTTGGGAGGAAATCATTACTTTTTTTCCCCCTTTCATTGTTCATTTCAGCAGGTCATTGCCAAGGTTTTTCCAATGTTAATGTCAGCCCGCCCCCTCGAGATCTCATCCTCTTTTCAGACCCGACAATTATCACCCAATCAGCACATGACCCACAGTAGGCCCTTTGTAGTTCATATAGGGAAGGGGTTTCTGGCTGGCTGCATCCTCCTCCTGCATCTGTTTTAGCCCGGTGCTCTGTTGCTCTCTCTACCCTGGACACATATGAAACGGTGGACGGTGGCTCCAAACCCTTTTGTTTACAGTGGACAAGATCGGCTCTAGAAGTTTAAATTAAACGAAAAAAAAAAGAAAATAGAATAAATAGAAAAAGAGCGAGGACAAACCAGGCAGGAATTTGGGAGAGTGAAAGTGGCCAGGGAGAACATTTCTGTCTGTATATGTGTGAGCCGAATCACACACACTCAAGCAGACACACTCGCAGCTGGATGGCAGACTGCTGCTTCAGATTAGGTCCGATTTAATTAGGTTGCCCTGCTCAGTTTGGAGTGTCGCTTCTCGTAGAAAAACCCATTATTAAAGCAAAGTCGATTCTTCTGAAGGCTTTCACCCAAAACACACGGAAACCTATGCCAAAACTTTACAGAGCCTCAGAGCACTCACACACCAAGGACTCAGGCACACGCACAAACACATCTATTCTGCTTTTGGAAAAAAAAGGTTATGTGGAGAAATGATGGATGACGATCTAATGACGATCACTATGATGTTTTGAAGTGGCTTTACTCGACGGATTGGGGTTCAAGAAAGTTCAGCAGCATCACAGACCGCCACGCAGACAGTGGTAGCTACCAATAGATGAGGAAAAAAAACATATCACAAATTTACAGTGGAAATTTGTTTTTTCAGCAGAAGACAGGATTTTATTAGAGCAAGTGTGAGGCAGATGTGAATGAAACATCACAAAAGTCCAGTTTTTTGTTTTGTGGTTTTACGACGGTTTATACCACTAAAACGAATTAAAGCAATACAATAAACCAATCAGTATTTTTTTTGCCTTTTATGTCAATATCGATTTTACTTTGCTTTAGTGAAATGAATGTATTTATTGCATGTCTAAATGTTTTATAGTTCATTATTTGTGTACATTTCAATTGTGGGTTTTTAATGACAATTTCATTTAATAATGGTGTCTTGATAAAATCATGTTGATAAGGCTTTTATTTTTGTAAGAGCCAATGTGAAAAATGTCTTGTTTTTTTTGTTTGTTACTATACCCAAAATCAATTTGGCAATAAAGTGAATTGCATAATGGATTCCTAATGAAGTGTCTCAGATTATTTAATGAACTAAGATTTATGTCTATTAAAAATTCAATTTAAATTATTTAACATTACGACACATACAGTACATCCAATTCTACTACAAAACTATTTTTTAGATAAAATAACAAAAAAAAAGATATACAGTATGTTTACAATTTATTTACACTGGATTTATCCAGAAAGTTTCCTGACAAAAACTCACGCTGACCACACTGCAACAATTTGTGTTTACGACACAATTATTTTGCACAACATGGGTTTTCAAATTAACGGAAAAATAACAGACAAAAGATCACCATCAGGACCACTTCAACGAACAGGAAAATGGAAAAAATCTGTCAATTTTCCTATAATACATTCGCTTTCAAGTCTACAGTCTCCCACATGGAGACACGTGAGTGCCTCATTTAAGACAAAGAATTTCAAATGAATCTCATACATCACAAATAGTCCACATGCAACCAGGAACAGATCCATTACTCTGTCAGCAGGAGCGAAACCAGCCAGGCAAGCACACACGCTCACATCCTTTCCACGGTGTGAAAATCACCTTATTATCACCAGCACATAAGACATCATTGCACCTTCCAGATGTCTGATATGAATCAAGCAACTTGCCACGGATCAATTCTCGACATTAAACACATTTGCATTTCTTCTCTCAGGTGCTGCAAATCAGCAACAGATTTCTGAGAGATGGCGTTCACCAGGTGCAGCGGACGACCTCATCAGCTCGATGCTGTCTGAATCGTGTGGGGAAACAAAGGAACAGCGTGAGATTCACCGTGTCTCAGTTCGTTGCATTTCCTGAAGCTGGAACACGGGCAGCAGCTCCTGTCGGTTTCAGGACAAATCCAGTTTGTTACAACGTGGCTGTTATTTCCATAATTTTGTCCATGTTTGTGAAAAGAAAAAAAGGAAAACCTCGACTAAAAGCTCACCTTCTAGCCTCCAGAACTTATATGAAAACAAGCATAGGTCAGGATGTATTTCGGCGAGGAGAACCTTATGCTATGGCTGTGATCTGAGAACGGGGCACACCGCTACAGCATAGTCCTACGGGGGTATATATATATATATATATATATATATATACACACACACAAGTATATACATGAACAGACAGTTCAGAAGCTCAAAGTTTGGCCACCTAATCTCTCACCTTGTGTGGTTGTTAATTTGGGCTGGAGGACCAAAAAGAGCTCTGCGTTCAGGTACTGGTGTGGAAAAGAATTCATACCAGGTCCAATTCATTCACCAGAATTTCCAAAGATGGATAAGTGCCATAAGACAGAGATAGGATTTGCCAACTCTGGCAATGAATCGTTTCAACTATATTTAATATAATGAGCGTATCTGACTAGTGCAATGCAAGCTGAGCAAGTCCAACTTTTTCACCCATCGTTTTTGGATTTTCTATGCAGAGCGGAAGTTGCCATAAAACAGAACGTTTCTAATAATTCCTCACTGCACGTTTCCTCTAGAAGCATTTAGTTCTACATACACTTTTATCGTCTCTTGCGATCCATTTATTTAAAATCTGTCTGTGCATCTTTCAACTTTGTGCCCAGTTTTGAGCTCCAAGAAAATAAGCCCAGGATGTAATAAACAGGAACTGCACTTTAATGCCTTCTATTCAGGGGCACTTGTCACAAGCTCAGTGTCCACTGCTCCCACTGAGAAACCAGACCACCTGTGGCAGCAGGCCAGCCTCCGCCGTGCCCCTCTGCCTCTTTGCCACTCTGAGACATCACACACTAAATGGCAAAGGTCTGAGGTGTTGGGTGTCTGGCAGTGGGTGCACAAGGCTGGTTCCGCATCTCACACCACCCCACCATCCCCCCAAAGCCTCCACTCCTCTCTTTGCTGGAAAAATTCTGCAGCATTCCTCACGCAAGAGATACAACTCGGATTAACATTGTCACAAGCTGGAGGTGGGAGAAGTAGTCTGATATTGTGAGTCCAGGAAGCAGTTTAGGATTCTTTTTTGTTTTCGCTCCTCGCGAGAAGCTTATGCTGGAAGAGATTGGAGAGGTTTTTCATGCCGAATAGGAATAATCGAGAGGAGAAACGAGAGTATATCATCAGTGGATTTGTAGTGGACTGGATGTTTGCGTAACCTGGTGCTTCAGATGTAGAGTAGATAGGATGTGCGAAGGGCAAAGGTGTTGGCTGCTGAGCTATTTAAACTGTGAGGGTGTGAGGGTGAAAAATGTGGCTCAAGTCACAGCATAATTAAGTCTGTATCCATTTTTGCATTTTTAGACACACTGCCAGGAATCATAGAGGACCCTCAACAGATTTTCCAGCAGCAGATTTCATTATGACATTGTTGTGTAATTGTTTGCGAGGAACGTTAAAAAGGTCACGACCTAAAACATTTGAAAATAAATTCCATACACTGTTTTGTATTAATGTCGTCAGGGTCGTAAAACCACCACAGAACTGAAGTGTCGTCGTTTAAGATGTCTCAATTCCCGGCATGTTAGATTTCTGTGTCTTTCCCGTCCTAAATTATTATATCTTTATCCGCTAATGTTCTCTGAGCTCACATTAAGACACTTCCTCTGCTGGTTACACCTCAGTCAAGTGAGCGAACCAACGCAAAAAAAAGTAACAATAGGCGGTGCAGATATTTCAAACGAGCGGTGTTTTTTGTGATCGTAGCGCATGAAAACGAGCGACTAGCTGTGATTGGATACAGTCCCCAAAGTTTGACACTCAAAGAATACTCAAAGTAGGGATGGGTGGACTATTGACTATAACTATCCCAAGAGAAAGTAAAGTGAAAAAGGGGACTCAGCGGGTCACCAGAATGGCCTTCATGGGGACCCATATGTTGTGTCTTATGCCATGTTTTACTGTGTCCGCCCCCCCTCCTCTCCACTTCTCTCTGCTTGTCTATCCCACCCCTGCTACATTTCACTGCTTGGACTCCCACTGAATGGAAAACAGCTGGCTCGGGGATTGCCCAGAGCACATTATGCCCGAGTTTTCAACGAATTCACATCTTACCTCGTCCTCCTCCAACTTCGCCTTCTCCTCTGTCCAGTGTGCTCCCTTGCTCCCTGTCCTCATTTAAGGTGGGGCCGTGCAGCTGAAACAAAAGAAAAACAGGCCCGTATGAGAACATGTTTCTCCTCCGCATATGGTACTCTCTCTCCCTCTCCTCCTTTCTGTGAATTCGTTTCCCAACCCAACTCCCTGGTGATTCTCCGGTGTTATGGCTGGTTTTGCTTTTGACAAGTTGAAAAAATGCGGAGATATAATGCAGCTGAGCTGTACAGCCAAGTATGCATACAGTTAAGTAACATGTCGGTTATTGCTTTGTCTCGATAGCCAGCCTATTTCACCTGCTGGGGCAGACGGGGGCCAGTGCGAGGACAAAAACAGCCATGAAATCCGCTCAAACAGCACGGTCGGATAAAGGGATCGTTAGGGGACAATGCATGTTGAAGCATGTTCTTGCAAAGTATCATGTCAAATACTTCTTCTGCTGTGGGAAAAGGTAAATGGACCTTAACCTTTTTGTTTTTCTTGCATTAATCTATCATTTCCTTAGCGGCCAATCACAACTTAGGCCTGGTTCGAGGCTTCACAAATCACTACAGCTTACACCTTTATTTTATTTTTTTCATCATGCAGAATTAGCACAAGAAACACGGATAGAGTTATAACGCTAGAAATGAAATCTATTCATTTTTTTGACTGAAAGGCATTATTTTTTATTTTTTTTTACCAATTTCCACCTTAGGGTGAGGGGATTAAAGCTAAATATTGTTTGGGGCAAATGAGCAACCTCTACCAAAGTCACATATATTTGAAGAGAGCTGCAGAGGGTGTAAGAAGCAGAGCTGGGTCAGGGGGGAAGTATAAGGAGGAAGTGTTGCTTCAGCCGCTGAGGGGGGACTGGGTGACAAATTGGGTGTATATTATGGGCAATGTTTGTGTATCTGTGCCAGTGCAATTTCCTGCCTGAAGGTTGACTAACGTGTGGGCACCTGCCCTGACAAATCCACCCATCCTGTTTCTCTCGGTTCGCACAATGCATTTGCTATTTCTGCTGCTCTGCACACACACACACACACACTTAGCAAAACCCTGCAAATAAAAACTGAACAAACATACATATGAGTGTAAAAAAGAACTACGCAATATTGTGGGCTGCAATCAGGACCCCCTAAAACACCTATCAGCTCACACTGAGTATGATTCAAACTTTCGGAAAGTTGTGTGCTTCCCCTCATGGAGTTGCTAGAAACCAATACAAGGGGTTCATGAATTAGTCATTTTCAGATGCTGGAACCAACAGGGAGAAGCATGCATGTAAACTAAATAGGGACTTCACATCATACATTTTGCACACTCAGCACAGCGGCCATACAGGTCCGGACAAAGTTGTCTGGCCTTGGGGGAAAGACGTTGATGGCTATCCTGGCTGGGTGACACACACACACACACACACACACACACACACACACACACACACACACACACACACACACACACACACACACACACACACACACACACACACACACACACACACACACACACACACACACACACACACACACACACACACACACACACACACACACACACATATATATATAAATACAGGCATCCCAAACCTAAGAGGTAATATTGAGATCTTTATCTTTTAGGGCAAAAGAAGAGAGAGCCTTTATACTGCAGGCCTGGAGGGGAGAAAGTTCAACAAACTAATGAGCTGGCATGCAAACAATTGCAGTTCAGAAGGTGATCTACTCAGTGTGCGAGTGTTTTACCGTAATAGCCGCATTCTGAATATAGTCCGTGTGTCAGGCCTATTGATGTTTATGTGATCTTTAAGTTAGTGATCTCATCTCGTTTTCTGTGTGCGACACTTCAGGGTAGAAGGTGAGACTCCCAGATCTGCAGCAGGGACTTTGCTTTGGACTTTGACGCTTTTGTGTTTTGGTGACACGCTCTCAAACAGAGAGCGCGCCCGGGCACACACGCCCACATGCGTGCGGGCGAGTATGTGTGCACGCATGTATGTGAATTTCCTGGTGTCACAAAAAAGAAAGTCACTGAGGTGTTAAGAAGAGTGGGTGTCCATTTCCTCCTCGGTGTGGAGTTACACACTTAAAAGCAGCCCATTAGTATTCTGTTCAGTTTGACAAGGGTAATAAATTACAAAGTGCTTCATCACTTTCACTTGTATGTGCGTAAGTGTGTGTGTGTGTGTGTGTGTATGTGCATGGTTGTGCCTGCGGTAGATGCGTGTGGATACCAAGACTGTAAACGTGATAAGGGTGTTGATTTTGTGCATTTGTGTGCCTCTCCGTTTGCCTGTGCGATTTCGCTCATTTTTGTCCAAAGATTAAATGTTATGAATGAATATCTTTCGATTTTCAAAATGAACAACAAATGGAGGGAAGCTGAACGGGCGGCTCATTTACTGTCAACAAGTTGGTGGTTTAATCTGTGGCTCACCCTCTCCGCATGACGGTAATATCCTTAAGCAACACACTGAACCACAAATTGCTTCCCATGTGGGTGATAAAAGTAAGTTTCTCTGGAGGCAAAGCATCTGCCAGATGACTGTAATGTAAATACTCCAAAGAAATAGCAGGACAAAAGATTTATCAAGCATCGGCTTGCAGACAAACTATGGCTTTACGGGACATATGTAAATGGGAATCATAGGAAGAGGGAAAGCATGTTGTAAATGCACATGCAGCACAGGCAGATTACATGTGTGTTTGAGAAGCTCAGAAGACGATGTGTGTGTCATCCAGCTGTAGATTAGGACTCCATTAGGCTCAGGGGCTGGTCTGCTGTTTGGACTGAGTGTAAACACACAGAGAGAGGGATGGTCCCGACGTCCTATGTCCCAATCTTTAACCTCCTGATAACATTTGCAAACAAGCCCGCAAACAAGCCCACACACACACGCACGCACGCCCACACACACAATGCCACATCTCCACTGTTGATTGCCCTCCAATGGCAACATCCTCACTACCTGTACTAGCTGCACATCTAGTCTTTCTTTCTTTCTTTCTTGTTGGTACAAATAGTAAAGATAGATGGAGAGAAAATATCCAGTGCCCTTATGAGCTGTAAATAATGTCATCGGTTTTTATTGGAGAAAAAAACCAAAACATGGATATGTATAGCATGTATTAGTATAGTTTAGTCTAATCATAATAACTAATAAATAAATAATAACAAAAGGAAACTAGCTGTGATCCAGCTTAGCTTATATAAAAAGTGGAAAAATATAAGCCTTCTGGCTCGACTAAAGCTGAAAAATTAACAGTAAATATATTTTATGTAATATTTCTATGTAATCTGTACAAAGTGTTCAAAACAGCAGTTTGAGGTTTCATGGGTTGTTAAGTGCAGGAATATTTGCTGGCCAGGTGCATTGAATTATGAGCAGAAGTTGCACCTTTTCATTTTGGATGACATGTTAATTAGCGAGCTATAAAGATGCTGGTAAGTGGATTTTGAAATCTTGGCCCAGGCTATCCGTTTCCTCTGTTTAAGTTTCAACGTTGAGTGAAAGTAACCATCCAGCTTTTTAATAGACATATCTATTACATTAAATTGTATTAAATGGTCTATATTTCAATAGACATTTGTCCTCCAGGTATAAAAAAGAAAATCTATTCTCAACCTCATCTCGTGTGCGACATGTGCGTTGACGTCGCTGTGAGCGAGCGTACATCTTCAGCCAGTTCTGCCCCTGTTTTACTGGCAGCGGCCCCACTGTCTGTGCTAAAAGTCACGTCGCGAGGAGAGAAAAAGCGGGGTAGGAAGGAGGAGGGGGTGTAGAGGGCACAAGGAGCAGGACACAGGAAGTGGAGAAAGATGAAGAGCTGGGAGACAATGTGATGCACAGGGGTGCAGAAATGGGGGGGGGGGGGGAGCAAGGGGGTGAGCAAGCAGAGGAGAGAGAGGAGGCAGAGGAGGAATGTTAGAAGAGGAGGAGAAGGAGGAGGAGGAGAAGAGAGCACAGGGTGTGTGCATCTGGCACTGGGAGGCAGGGAAAGATAGCGTGGGCCAGGCTGGCCGGACGTGTGTGTTTGTGTTTGATTGAAGAGGGATGTGAGACACAGACCCCTCACTGGCTCGAGTTTTACTGGAATGCTGCCACACAGAGATGGACCCTGACACACACACACACACACACACACAAAGCTTGAGAGCCACAGGCGCACACATTCGTACAGAGGGAGGAAGTGACCGGGGAGTATGGGAGAGAGGACAGAGTAGTGTGGACAGAGGAGCGCATCCCTCCAAGGAAACACAACAAATATAATGGACTTTCTTCTAAAATGATGGGGAGCCCAAGGTTCCAAAAATGCTGTGGGTGTCAGTTGGAATAAGCCGAAGTCAGCAGTTTGCTTTCTGGGCAAGAATTAGAGGAGACCATTCCTCTTCTAATTCTTGGGGGTATCTGTCTGTAAAATTGAAAATTGTTTTTCTTTCTCCTTTTCTTTTTTCATTTTTTTTCCATGGATTACACAAACAATATATAGTGCGTATATTACGAAGCAGGAAAGCTCAGTCGCCAAAATGTCAAACAATCATGAGGGAAAATAAGGGGGGGCTGCACAGTGGTTGTGTCTGTCCCCCTGTGGAAGGGGATGTTGTATGTCCAGATACTGGTCTATAGTGAGTAGTGGAGAGCATACAGGGAAAGAGAGGATGAAGTCAGGAGCTGCCAGCGAGGCTTCCTCACAGATGATTGATGAGAACACAACTCTGTATTTAACATGACACTCCGGGACAATGACAGGTCTCAAGGTTGCAGTCGCGCACCAAAACAGGATGAACCTCAGATCACCCCATCGACTCCTGCGTGTGTGCTACTGAGGACACCCATGCCCCCTAAGGAATGGCAGCAGGATGAAGACACACACACAAAGGCACACAACGCCGCCACACGGCGCCTCGGGATATTCACGGCGCTGTTTACATAACTCGGTGAGTTAATAGGTCAATCAGAGTTGGATGAGGCTGATGTAAACGTGACGGCTGACAGGCAGTGGCATGCCGGCCAAAAATGTTTCACGCTCGGCTATCAAGACATATTTTTGCCCTCACCCCCAATAACGTCGGTCAGGACCCACTGTCTGGGAATTCCTGCATCTCTGAGAGTTGCTTCCTGTCCACCTAGGCAAAGTGTCCCTATCGCCATGGAAACGACTTTGAGAGGTGAGTACAGGAGCTACGAAACATTCCACTTTTCCTTCTGAGACTCCACACGCACACACGCACACACGCCAACACGCCCACGCACCCACCCACCCACGCACGCACGCACCCCCACCCACCCAGCCACCCCCCCCCCCCCCACCCCCACACCCCCCCCCAACCACCCCCCCCCCAACCCCCCCCCCCCCCCCCCCCCACCCCCCCAACCCCCCACACCCCCCCCCCCCCCCCCCCCCCCCCCC